>VZTN01030661.1:1232-36664 GCA_013400515.1 Erpornis zantholeuca
AATATCCTCCTCCCCACAGGAATAACAATTTCAAAATCTTCAAAGACTGATATCTAACTGTAGAAAAGGTATTTAATGTTGTTAAAACTGGAAATTGTGTAGAGCTAAACAACTCTTTTTGATCTACCTGAAAAACTACTTTGTAGGCCAGGGAAATAGTTTCCCCAACTGTCAAGTTTTATATAAAACCAACATTTCTTTCTCTTTTCATCATTGAATTGCTTATTCCCTAGCAGCCTAAGAATTTCTGACTGGGGCTCATGATACCAAGTCGATTAAATTAATAAGAAAGCTTTTGTTTTTCTTTTCAAAACTCATAAAAAGAGCTTGCTTTTTTGTTCTCCCATTTGGGACTAGCTTCCTGGCAGTCCTATGCATGTTCACAGGATGGTGAAAAAGAAACTTTCTTCCTACTGCTATGGACTCCTTCTGAGTAAGGAGGCAGAATTTGTGCTTTTGAAGGCATGAGGTGCTGCTGAGGTCAGTAGAGATGCTGGATCCCACAAAAGGACACTACAGGCAGCTGGAAGCTGGAATAGTAGTCACTGACACCTTGGTGATGGTGGTGTCTCATCTGTCAGCATGGGGGACAGCTATAAATATGAGACTACTGAATCCCACACTGCTCTTCAAGGACTGCTGAAATCACTGTATTTATATATAGAAGATGCCTTTTCTAGCTACCAGTGCTCACCTGTACATCCCACAGGCAAACCTGCCCATACTTTACTCCCTTGCAAGCTTGCTTGGAGCTTAACAGCTACAAAGTCCTGCCCTGCTCAACTCAACCAGCAAAGCATTATGCCTTAGGTTTTAACTCTCATATTTTTTCAAATCCTCTAGTGCTAGTGTAACTCTGATGTTTCCTGTAGCTTGTTAAGTGCTGCTCTCCTATGCTAAGATAGACATAGTAAAACCTCTCTGGCTTGCTCTCCAAGGGCACCCAGATTGTCCTAACCCAAAAAGTGTAAACTTTCATCTTGGGAAGGAGGGGCAAGCTTCGAGAAATCACATCATTAGCTAAAGTTTTAATTGGCAAATTTATGCTAATATAAAAGTGTGAAGAACTCGTGACCTGTCATCCATCTTGAGATCCACTGAGGCAGGAGCCTCTGCAGGAGCCTCTGGACCCCCCAGGTGTACCCTTTGAAGGTCTTTCAAATATATACTTACCTTTATTCCCTTATTCCTGTCTGGTCTCTGTTTTTAAATAGCCATCTAAGGCATCAGCATCAATTAGCAATTTCTATTTCTGAAGAAAAAACTCTTCACAATAGACACTGCATTAGAGAGGCAAACTGCACTCTCCTCATCTATGGAGGTGGTTGGGGAGGGGGGAAGAATACAACAGAAAAGAACAGCCTGAAGCTTAATATCATACAAAATTTACACTTGGAGAGGGGTTGAAAAATCAAATGACGTGTTAATAACCAGGCCACACACAAAAGATTTACGTGCTTAAGATTTACACATCTCAGTGCAATCTCTTCTCTTTCCCAAACCAATTACCAATGCTCTGTTGAATTCTTGAGCAAACACCATCTCACCAAAAACACACTGGTGCATGAATTCTTTTTCTTTTTTAATTTGAGCGAAGAATTTTTATCAATATAAAAGGATGGTAACCCCCAGAGTAAACACTTATCTGTAAAATAGAGATTATGTGCTTAATAACATTTAATATTTTGGCATCTCAAACCTCCTGTGTAGATCAGTCTGGAAGAGTGGTGTTTATTTTCTTGCTACATGTGAAAGTTCATTCTCAGTATCAAGTTTGTTTGGTCCACTAACTTTGTTAACCTTTGCATTTACTTCTGTATTTGATGGCCTTTCATGAGCAGCCACTTTAGTAGCCAGGATAGAAACAGTTACATCAGGGTTAGAGGTCATAGCCATTATGGGATTTCAACTTAAAACAGTCACTGCTTTAGGGGGATCACAGTATGTTTATGATTAATTATTTTCATTGTGAGAGTTTCTATGAACAAGATTATTATAGTAATATATAAACCATCTGGGTAACCTTTAATATCTACCTACTTTCTTGATGAAATAATAATCAAGACTTTGTGAAAAATCGCTCCCTACCTAACAGGACGCTACCAGAGTTACAGTAGTTTCGTTTGTCTCTTCCAAGGAATTCCAAGGAAGAAAAAGTGGTTAAAAATCTACATGAAGTGCAAGTACATTTGTAACAGGACACAATTTGATGCAAATTAAAGAGCTGTATAATTTTTTAATTACATACTTCTAGCTTTTTACATTTTTAAAAGCACATATGCAAACAAAAGTCTCTGCATAAGTTGATTTTTATACAGTACTCAAGAATGTATTTTATTGAAGTCAAAACACCAAATAACACTTTAAAAAACTTATAGCATTATATTTACATCTTTAAGAAATGCATTCCAATGGCACAGTTCAGATTCACAGTGCTCAAGAGACACTGAAATCATTGCTTAGAAACAGTATTTGCTGACTTCACCAGGGTAACAGTTTAATCCTTAAAGTAATCAACTTTCACCCTCTTCTTGGGTCTTTTGACTTTTAAGTTCTCACTAGTCTTTTTGAGAAAAACAGCCCTAGGAGACAGCTATTATTCTCCTCCATGGGATAGTCCACTTCATTCAGACAAGTAATATCATCTTCTGTTTACACTCATCTGAAACAAGTGCACAGGGTCACCCTCTACACTCTGATGTTTTACCAAAGCAAAAGGAAAACTCTGCAGCAGGACACAACAGAGCTCCGAAACCCGAATAACCTGGGAAGCAGACTTTGCATGCCTATTTATTTCTTGCATTTGATCCTCTTGAAAAAAAAAAATCCCAATATCATGTCCTCAAAGCATTTCATTTAGGCTGAAACACTGTAATAGAGAAGTCAGCTTTGGACGGTATTTCCTTTTGTCTGCTTTTAAGTCATGGGCCAGATCCTCATTTGGTGCAACCTCCACTGATCTCAGCCTGTCCTTTTTATTGAGTAACTGAGTATCACATTTAGTAAGTACATATTAATGTTTTCAGAATGAAAAATTATTGAAATTGTTTAGAAGAAAAATAAACCCAAAAAACAACAAGACAAAACAAAACCAACAACAACAAAAACCCCACAATGGTTTTCTTAGCACAGTCAAAGCAGGATGGCAACCAAATTATATGAATAAACCACAATATGGATGCAAAATACAAGTTCTCCACAATTAAATCTCTAGACCTAAAATCTACTGCCTAAACAGTAAAGAAGCCAAGAGAGCTAAACAAATTACCCTGACCAAAAATCTGAAGCAGTGACTCTTCCTGCAGCCTGTATCTCTGAAAAAAACCTACAAAAACTCTGCATAATGCCCTGCTGCTTTCAAAAGCCTGGCTTTGGCTGCTGTATGCATGTCTGCAAAGTATTGCTTGAGCTCCAATAGCTCTCTGGGATCAGAACAACCACGATTTTGTAACAAATAAAATCCTCTGCCTTCCAGCAAGAAAGATACATTTTGTTTCCCTGTGACCCACTCACTGATGTACTTGTCTGCTCTGTTTAGCCTTTGCTGAGTGCTGTGGTCATCTGAAATAAGCAGGAAGCAGGCTGTGGGTGCCAGCAGCCTGTAATGAGACCTCTGAAAGCATGAAAGAGAATCACAGCTTGGTTACAAACCCCTTGGCACATGGCTAGCCCTGAAAGATATATTGAGGAGAACATACTTAAAAAACAAAAGCCTCAGTAACTTAATCACAGGCCCTAAATCTGCTGGCTGCATGGCAGTTGACCAAAAAGTTTCCAAAATATGTGTCCAGAGGATCATCTTACAACTCACTCACCCCAGCAACATACAATGAGGCCGTTAAAAGAAAACATTTTAGCTGTACACTATCACATCATCTGACACCTTCCCTTTTACTGATCCAGTGCAGAAAGCCTTGAAAATACATGTAGAGAGTATTTATTTTTGATCACTGTAAATGCCCATTGGACACCAATACAGAATTTTTGGGGAATATTTCCACCAGATCAGCTATTTAGGTATTTTGCTGTGCTGAAGAGAGAACATAACTTTTTCACCCAGGTAGGCAGGTGCTCTGTGCTACCTGAATGAGATATCTGCTGTCTTTGACTGAAGAGCACAGAGAGCAGAGCCACTTGTGTAACTGCATCTTGACTCATGCCTGGGGTATGTCTGACAGCTCTAGGGATCACATCTAGGACCACACCCAGAGGGAAAACCTTTTTTTGTTTGCTAGAACCATGCTTGAATTAGGATTGCCGTTTAGCACAGCCTCTCTTAATTGGTATTAGACATTTGAATTCGTTCAGATGTTGGCATCAGGTCCCCAGCAGCCTGTTTCCTCTATGAGATTCAACAGTATTTTCCTAAATCCCTTTGATATTGCAACCATAGGAACTCTCTGCCTATTAATTTTGGTGCTGTTGGTATCACACTGAAGTCCAGCTACTCAGTCAAAATTGTACAGACATTTGGTAGCTCTGATTTTACTGAAAACTCTTGGTAGGGGTGTATACTACATCACTGATTAAGCATTCTGGATCAGTCTCTTTTTCCTCTGAGATTGTCTTTTAATACATTTATAGCCAATAAGTCCCAGGCAGGGCTCCAGTGTCAACAACAAGCTATCCACTGTTGCTCTTCACGGTCTCAACCCAAGTACTGACACAATGCTACTGGTACAGCACATTCACATTTCACTTGCTCATTTCTCTTTAAGCCTGCTCTGGGGTGACCAGCATCACCTCTGCCATCACTCCTGGTTCCTGCAGAGTAGTTCTCCTGTACAATAATTTCTGCTACAAAATAGTGGCTGTCTTTGAGATGTAGATGTGTGAAATTAGAATGAGATTCTTCTCTTGGGGACATATGTTATGACTATTTTTTACCATTGTTTGCTAAATTACTACAGCCTATCTGGAATCATTGAGAGTTTGACCACTTGCACCAGCTGAGGATCTGATCTTGCTGGTGAGGCTGCTCCAGCCCCTTTCCTTAACTGTTTCTATACTAATGGATTAAGCCAGGAAACTTTTTCCTCTCATTAAAAAAGATTTACCAGGGGCAGGGGACAGAGTGTTTCTCTTCCCTGGGAGACATACTCCCTCTTGTAGAAAGCTTTGGGACAGGGGCTGCAAAGAGCTGCATGAAGGACTTGTGTCAAGCACAATGTGTGTTGAGGAGTCATCACAGCCTTCTGAGCATGTCTCAAATCTGCAACACAACTTGCTGTTTGGCACAGAAGCCAAATTTGCTTCTTTGCGTTACTTGGGATTGGGCACGTTACAGGGAATTAAAACATAATCCATTACTGTGATAATACATTAATACACATCCAGCTGCTGCCTCAGCATACCTCATAAACCACAAACATCCCATGAAGTGGTACAGTAAATGCTTTACTACGTACCAAGCACTCGTGGTTTTTCTCTTCCCACTCCTCCTCAGGGCTTTCCATCATGCAGTCGTGCCCCCTTAGATCATACCCACCCTCTTGCTCATATCCTGGTTGTGTTGTCTACCTTCTGCAAAGCTTATTTTAGAAATCCTGTCACATCCTGCCCACTCTATTTTTCATCCAGCAGAGGAAGACTTGACACTCCAGTTTCTAGTAAAGCAGCGGGGGAGACCATTTGTTTCTTACCACTATATTTATTATGTTCAGTCTGCTGAGGGAGGTAGGAGGAGCTAGCAAGAGCAACGCTTGCTCCTGCTCCCAAGAAATATCAACTGCTTCTACTTGGCAGTTGGTAAGCCATCCTCTCTGCTGAATATTAAAAGATCCTGCCACTTTTCCTGCTGCCTTAGAGACTCTGATGAGGACTTAAAAGGGGAACATATGTTTCTACCCTAAAGTCGGACAGAGTTTCTTCTGATTGTAGCATTAAAATGAACCTCAAAGAAACTAAACTAAAGAGAGCTGTGCTCAGAGGTCTCTCTGGGGCTGAGCCAGTCGCTTCCTAACACAGAGCAGGCCCAGCCATGCAGGGTGGTCACTGGAGGATCAGCTCCTCAGGCAGTGCACATCTGACAGCTCTCTGCTGCTGGTGCAGGAAGGCTGACAATGCACAGTGATGAGCATTGCCCTGGAGCCCCCAAAGGCATGGCCCAAGAACATATCCTGGAAAACCTCTGCTACTGTGAGAGCTCTCCCCTCACTGGCTGACAGTGAGGTGACTGCCTTCCTGTGCTACTGACTGAAAGCAGGTAAGGAAATCCTCTGAGATAAGAAATAAGCAGCAAAGCCCCATGAGTGCACAGGGATAGCTGGGAGAAGCAGACTCCTGTGCCCAGGAAGGTAGGAAGGAAGCAGGGGAGCAGTGCTTCCAAAAAATGAGGGATACCCTCCAGCTGCCAACACAGCACTCTGGCTCACACCAGGCACAGGGTGTTCTGCAAAGTGGGGTACAAGGTTCAGAGTCATCTCCCCAGTTTTTCAGCCCAGCTTTGACTCAGGGAGGAGCTGCTGCCTTTTTAGCTCAGGTGACTACAGACCATTCAAGGTCTTCTTGTTCTTGTTTAGAGAGCAAACCTATGAGGTGAGCCAAGCAATTATTTGGTGCCTCTCTTTTCTGCCATCGAAAATAGGCAATTCTTTACTTATTTGCACTCCACAGAAACTAACAGGAGAAACTAACTAACTAACTAACTAACTCACCCAGAAATCTACCTCTGACTTGACAACATAGTGCCCAAAAGAAGTTATTTCTCTTGACTTTTTTCCAGTGAAATCCTCACTGACACTTCCCTTCCCTGTCCGCACCTTGCAGCCATGCACATATCAGGTGCAGTTTACACAGGGCTGGGGTGTGTCCTGGGCTTGGGGTGGCAATTTCTTACTACTTTTGGGTAAAATTGCAGTAAATAGGAGAGGCTGCTTCTGCTTCTTTCTCTTCATAGGAGCTTAGTGCAAATTAAACAAAACCACCAAGAAAGAAAAAGAATAGATGAGGAGAAGGAAACCTCTCACATCTTCGCTGACTGTGGAGGGGAGATTATTTTGAATTCGAAGTTGATGTGACTAAATTTTCACAACAGAAATACAAGATAGGCATTTTTCACTTTTAATCAATGTATTTCCTATGTACTGAAAGATGCCTATTTAAATTTTTTAATCCATCAGTCATTGTTCAATAATATCTGTTATAAAAAAGAGGATTTTTTCGTATTTTCAAAGGGACATATTTGGCTTGCAGTGGTAATATTATGCTGAATATTTTATTATGAATGTGAACATCCTGAACTTTCTTCTGTTATGAATTCTTGAACTACAGATTTTTCCATCATAATAAGGGTGATCAAAGTGATTCCATGGCTGCTTGTCTGATCTTTTTTAATTCTCTTCTCTCTTTTTGACTTCTGTATTTAAGTAAAAATTAACATAGAGCCTAGGAAGACATTGTATTCCTGTTCAGAAAAAGCATTTCGATTAGTCTTTGTGGGGTCAGACAGTCTTCCTGTTGGTGATCTGAGTTGTTTAGGGACAGTCCATGGTCTGAGATGGTGCAGTAACAGTCTCAAGACAGGTAAGCTATTTGTATCGTAAAAGGTTCCAGACAGGAAATCCCAGAGAACACCATGGATTAAATAATAAAATTAATTATATATTAGAAAAATATCATACATTAGCTTTAAAATGGAATTTAATTTTTCCAAAATAAAGGTTTTAAAAATTATAAATGCACATTTTTCCATGAAAACTGCAAGTAGAGAAATAGGTTTTGTTCTTCTAAGGCTGTGGGTTAAGACATTTTTGAGATCTATTAATTAGCATTACATCCAGCTGCCTGATAACTTCTACTTAGGCTTCTAACCACAGCAGCAACCAGCAGGGAATGGCAGTTCTCCAAGCACTGACTAGAGGCTGCTTTAGTACACAGAAGCAATGCTGGATTTATTTGCTAAAAAAAATAGAAAACTTCATAAAGGATGCATTCATTCTACTCAAGCAAGGTTTGCAGTCATTTAGCTGTCAAAATCTGTAGCATCTTTCACAGGAATAAATAAAAAGAGAAAACATGAGCAAGAATCAGAGAAAGGAATGGTGAGCAATACCTGTTTGAAGGATTACTAAGGTTATTCCTTCAGTTTAGCTTTGTGCTGTGCTAACAAATAAACATCAGAAAAATAAAGTCAAAATATATTCAAATCTAAAACCAGGAGACCATGGGGACGACAAGAAGACCTATCTACTTAGCCAATATTGGATGTTCACAGTAACAAAGCAGACTACTTGATGATTTTCTTGTATTCCTCTAGGCTTAAGGTCTCATTTAGAAGGCCCATTTAAATGTCACTTAAAATAGTGCATTAGGTTTAAATTCTCTTTGCCAGGATTCTTCCTCAGGTTGATTCTATTTTGAAAGTTTCAGCCAAAATGGGTGGGTGGTTTGTTTGAACAAGTTGATGGAAGATATAACTTAGTCAGGAGGCAGTGTAATGATCCAATTCCTCCCTATCCCTGCTCTCAGAGGCCGATGAATGGGGAGCAGGAGCTGGTGGAAGGGATTTGGACACAGCTCAAGAGTGTTGCATCTTCCCCAGTATGGTGCAATTCTTGACTGGTCCTCTCATCAGGGGTCAACAAAGTTACCATCGCAATAATGCATCATAAAATAAATATCTATGCATCCACATAATTTATAACAAAATACACCTGGAAACAAAATCAACCGCTATGGTCATTTTAGAAAAAGGTCTGTTCGTGGGCTTCATGAAAAGCATAATGTATCTCAGGTTTCTGCATTATGAAAGCAATAGCTCAGGAAAAGTGTGCAGATATAGGAACTGTGGACAGTCCAAGTCTTGGTTAGACCAAGAGACCAAAGTCTGTTAGCTTTGACTTTAGACAGATGAAGGATTGAACAAAATCTGACAAGATAACAAAAATTGAGCAGTTATTAACATAGATTTCTAACTTTTTGTATTATCTTGTTCACATTCTGGTTTTATGTGTTTGCTATGTTTGCTATGTCAGCATCAAGTATTTCTAATTTACAAGATGCAAAATCTAAAATGTACAAAATGTGAAAGACACTAAAAGATTAGGTTAAGGTTAACTGATCCAAGATATAGCTTTTTTGGTCATTCATATTAGTAAAGCAGTAAAAGTTCTGTTTTTTCAACATAAAAGTAGGAAATGCATAATGCACTTGATATCAGACCATGCTATAGAATGTCAAATGAAAACATGAAGGGAAATAAATCTGCCAAATCCTTGGTGGACATGCACACCAAAAAATCTTTTCTGTAGCTGATATGCCTAAAAGAAAACTGTCTCTTATCATTAAATTTTTATAATGTAATTACAGGTTATTATTAGGCAGATCAATTAAAATCCCTGTTTTCTTATAACAAGCCATAATAACCTTCTTAATGAATTTTCCCTATGACTAGCTATACTAGTCAAACATGACAATATAAACAATGAGTTGAAATGAATGGTCACCATTTATCAAACTGTAGCTGTCCTAGTACAGCAATTTTTCTTTCTTACTCAGAGGATATGGCATTTAATGGAGAAGTATTAACTAAAAGGCTTTTGGTTTGAAATTTCAAAACAAATAAGTGCTATCACTCTATTTAGGGCCTTTCTAAAGCAAAATAACAATGTGATTATTGTGGTATGGCCCAAATTTACAAAGTGAAATCATGACATTTCTCCAGACTTCTCTGTGAATCAATTTGGGATCTTGTATTTACCCAGTATAACTTTTCAGCCCATTAGTTCAGCTGCAAAAGTCACATGAGAACTAATTGAATTCCAGCACAGCCTCTAACAGGTGCATTTTATAACATGTCAGATCCCACAGTTAGATGATTAAAGGACAACTCTCTACTGGGTTTCCAAGTAATAAACACCTATTTTCTATACAAAAAGCATAGAGAGGCTCTACCAGCTGAAATAACCTATGAACCAGCTCTCCTTGGGCTTATATATCCCAGTGGACAGCACACAAACCAACCTGTTCCTCTCTTCCCACTGCTAGAATTCAGTGAAAAAAAAAGACCAAAAGCCTCATTTCTAAGATGTCACACCCAAACCATGAAAGAATTGTCTGCTAATCAGATTAGTCTCTTGGCAAGACAAAAGCAGTTTTTGCACAGTCTTACTCACCTTTGAAACATTATCTCTCACCGCCTTATGGTTAAACCACTGTGATCTGTTGTGGGCAAAGTTCTGATCAAGATTTATTTGACCCTCTTATTTCCATGTCTACTGAGTGCACTGTCTTGAAAGTAAAACAGGTGTAAGTACAAGCTCTTTCACAATGATCTCATCAGGTCTCACAATCACAGAACACTTGTTCAACACTTAGAAAAATTAAACCATCAAAACCAATTAATAGTGTGAAATTATGATGATTTTTCATGGATTAAGAAAATTTTGTGGAAAAATCACTATTGAAAAATGTAAACAACCGTGTTTTTACCTGTTTTCACATTTATCTGTTTCCCTGAAACCTTGTTCATTTTATGATGCTCAGTTTTAATCCAGCCTTCCTTCAGTAGCAATGCTGGTTTAGCATCCTCATTACACGCTCAGGTCAGAAAGAGAGCTGTAATTTCCCCCACAAACACATTTTAGTTCCCTAAATTTATCATTATTTACTTTTGCTGTCTCATTTTGTTGCCATGCTGAGAAGGAATAATATAACAGTAACCTTACTTGCTTCATTTTTTCCATCATCTTATCAGCTGAAAAAAATAATTTTAGAAAAGAGGTAAATTACATTAGGGCTTTCTCTGGTTTAGGGCTCTGGTTTGATTAAACCAGTTTATGGTGCTGCTTTTTTTTCCCACTGTCCAACAGAGTAGAAATCAATATCTCTCAAGCACACACATATAACTGTTCCTTGGCTTCTCTTAGCACCTTAATCTTAAATGCCAGTGAAATACAAACTGAAGCAACAGAAATCTATCTGTGTCCACCCAGCAGCTGTTCTCTACTACCACAGTCTGTTCTCTCATATAAGGGCAAGGTACATGGATGAGAGAAGAAATATCTTGAAAAGAACAGTAATATTCATCAGACAGAGATGGCAAATTTTGTGAAGCTGGGAGAAGTGATTGTTCTCTCTTGGGTTCACTATCACCTGAAAAATTTCTGTGCAATGATAAACAAGAAGTACTGAAAGAGAAGTCTCTTAAAGAAAAGCACCTCAGCAAGTATCACAGAGGTGAAACAAAGTTAATAAACAGATAGTCACAAAGCACACAGGGATGATCTGACTGTTTTTAGGATACTCTGAGCACCCAGGTTTAACTGTGATCTCACATTGTTGGTGATAGTACCAGGGGTTTTCTTCTAATGCATTTGCTGATTATATTCTGGCAGCCTTCCATAACACGGACAGTACAGCCACAGTCAATTCACAGTTGCATTTTCAGTTTTACATTTCTAACTAGGCCTATGCATTTATATCTGGGTTTTACCCATGTTTCTTTGAATTTAGTAGGTGCTGCCTGTAGTATTTATTAAAACACCTACAGCTTGTAAGAAAGAGTAAAAAACTTCCTCTCTGTGAAGCTGTGTTCCCCAGACTCTGCTACATCAATGCCATGGATAGATGACAGATTGTCTCAAAATATTCAACTTATATGGCTGTACTTACCCACAAATGGAACTCACTAGCTGTGCTAAGGGGGTCCTGGTGGGAGGATTCTCCTTGCAGAACAGCAATTCAACATTCACATGCTACAGCATTCATTTCAATTGGAGAAACGAAGTTCTAATTGCATTTCACAGTAAAATCGGTTTCTATGAAGATGAGCTGGTGTATAAAGCCATTTCAAAGTCCTATTTATCCTTCAGTGAGAACAATCTTTCTTGACCCTTCCTCATGCTCTGCATGGATGGTTCCTATACATGTTTCTTTCATGCTTCTACCTTTGTATTTCATCTCAAGTCTGAACATGTACACAACCAAGCCAGTATTCTCAAGGAGCTACAAACCACAAACAAATACCATATTAAGAAAAAAGTATATTCCAGTCATTCCTGGGCTGATCAGATTCTGTAAAACTGTTTATTAACTGGGGTATGCTCTCTGCATTAATTTTTACAGCTCCTGACCTTGCAATGTGTCATGAAGGCTCCTTGTGTGCCAGTCATTCAGTGTAAAACATAGTCTGTACCTCCACAGTCTTTTTGATTTGCAATAAAAATCACACCTTTTAGAGGAAAGAAAATCTCTCCTCTCTGTATTCATGGTGAAATATACAATGAGTTCCTTTGAAGCAAAAAAAAAATAAAAATTCCTCATTGAATTTTTAAGGCTTTGATGATGTGGTTAGGACAGCAAATAATGAAGGTTATGTTAGGTGCTGCCAGAAATTTAAGAACACCCTGGAAAAATCAGCTTTTTTCATGAGAGAATGGTAAAGCATATTTTTATTCCTCAAGGAAGACAGCCTTTTTTTTCCCTGTCTCCCACCCCTTTGAGTTTCTTCCAGACTGTTTGCTGTTATCCTTCACACAAAGCAGCCTCAAAAGTCACATTCAAAGAAAGGAAGCAGCAAAAGATAAATTGCTGAAAATAAAGCCTGCTACTGGAAAATGTGCTTTCAAAGTTTCTACAACATTTTAAAGTTTACTTCTCCAGTGACGCAAGCTCCTCCATGCAGAGAAAATCTGCATGGACATACCTGCCTAGAGATTAATCTTTGTCAAAGCTATTGCATACAAACATATTTTTATGTAAATGTCATTCATGTTTAAAAAAGTAATCCTTTTAGAATCATTGTGTAGCTCAGAGGGGTGTTTTTTAAATGAAGATTTGATTTCAATTTATATTTATGCATATATACACACAAATATTGTTTCAAATAATTTTCTCATTAACAAATATTTATTTTATTTTATTGAAAACAAACCCTAATTTATTTTTTTTTTCACAAAGTTGTCAATATTCCATTCACTTCTTTGTGTTTGATCTTCTGTAGGGTCCTTGAATTTCATTCTGATGTTATTTCATTATGAATATTGAAATGGCACTGCCATCCTAGCACTCTTTGTATACACCCTGTAAGTACTAATAAGGTACTTTTATTCTAGCAGAACTACACTGTCATTTAAGGTGGATGGCAGAACAATTTGTGTCACAAGTACAGTCCATGGATATAGAAGAACAATAACCTCAGCCTGGCCTTTTCAGAAGAAGAAACGGAATTTATAAAACACTTTAAAAACAGCCATAGTTCAGATTTTCTCTCAGAGTGGGAATGTGGGGGTTTTTAAAAAGAAAAAGGATGAAAAGGCTGAAAATAAACTTCCTTCTTAAGTCAGTTGACATGTCTGCATTTTTTACTTTGTGTTATATGGTTGAGTTGAAGGAAAAACAACTGCTCCTCTCAGAGGTTTTCTGCCGTCGCTTTCTCCTGCACAGTGCTGGCTGCACTCTCCGGGGCCTGCCTTTGCAGGGCTGTGCTCTCTAGATGCATCTGTGTACACATCTCTCCTGTGACTGGCCTGAGCTGGAGCCTTTCAGCCCCTTTCAAAGCCAGCCCGAGCGGAGTTTAACAGAACCCTGTGTCACTGGGATCAGTTACTCCCAGGAGTCAATCCTGCTCAATTTCTACCTTCCTCCGACATTTTGACATAAACAGGCAGGCAGTCCTTCTGGTCTGGAGATAGGAGGGGTGAAAAAAGTGTGAATTCAAACAGCTGTTGATAAATTGCTCTACAAGGCCTTCACTATTAATTTCTGTCAGTAGACAGTAAAATGGCAATGGCTGCTCAAACTGTTCCAAAAACAACACTTCCTGTGACAGGACAGACCACACTACACTGACAGATTGGAATTGGTCTTGTGCAATTGGCTATTGAGTGCTATCTAAAATCATACAGCTGGTGTTGAACAGGGTTATTGTTCTGACTCCACATCACAAATGTAAGCTCCCCATAAATAACAAAGAGGGGATCATGCCCACGTATCTTCTCACTAGAGCAGATGGGCTTTTTTGTAAGCTACCTCTGGCAACATTTGTCCTTTGCGAAAGAATTTCCATACTTTTCCTTCTCTGAACCCTCACACTGGTTTCGTCTCTCCAAGGTGACACAACCTAGAGGTCTGATTTCATAGCTGACATTGACTTGGAAGCTGTCAAAGGCAGGCGGCTGGAAGTGCTGTTGGGATGCAAGTGCCAAATGTTATCACTTTCTGAGGCCTTTGGATTGCCAAAAGGAAGATATAGTAGTAGAGTCTGAGAACAGAAGATAGCTTGGTTTAGAAAGAAATGGACAATGAGATCTATTCTCATAGCCAGTGGATGCAGACAAAGTTGTCATACTTCCCATCATGGACTTTATACTAGATAACAGATAGGATTGTTCTGTCTTCCTGGCCAGGTTTTATGTCAAGAGAAGACCCACCTTGCAAGCTAACAAGCGGGCATGACTGGCAGTGGTTTTAGCACACCTATTGAAACACGTAAGAGTAAGTCGCAGGAAGAACCAATTCATCAAACTATTGAAGCAGTGCTTATGATCTAAGTGCTTATTAAACAGAGAGGATTACAGACATTAAGGATAGAAGTAAAAGTGGCAAATGGCTTACTTTCTAAGTTCAAGGAAGATTATTTATGCTGTACTCTGACTGGGGAAATCCACCCTACTGAGGAGTTGCATGTCAGAAAAACACCTCATGAGGATTAATCCCCCAGTTAACTTGGGAGCAGCAGTGCTGTGTTATTGTTTGGGTCTATACTGCAGTGTGTCTATAGGCTAACTCATTTTTGTGGCCCTGCCTTGGGAAGCTATCCCTCAGACTGCATCAGATGGTATAGACATGGTCTTGATGGTCTTCTTCTAAGGCTAGATTAACATTAGGCATCACTTGCAAGAAAAAGATTACAAATTATATCATAATTTTGGATATGTGCCTATCCAGACCATGAAATAGGGTGTTTTATGGAGAATTCATTCTCTCTAAAATTCCAGCAGTCAGTAGTAGGTTGCTAATTCAAGGAAACAAGTGACCTTCCCCTATAGCATAAAAGTTTAATATTGTTTGTGGGAGAGTAAGAGGAAAAAGGAACTTGTGCCAGAGATTGTGATAGCACAGTCAACTAAAGAGGCCCTTTCTCAAGTCTTTCTGTGGAGCAGTTTGGCTTACTCTTGAAGAAGGCCAGGTGATGCAAGTGAAGAAATAAAATGGCTGGAAATACTTGTTAGATTGAAGCATTAGATAAAGAGCTGCAAAATGGAACTGACATTTGCATGACTACTCTTTCATATCCATGCTGTTTTAACAGACTTCCCTGCAAGAGCTCTTTCATCCCAGTTCCTGCAGCAGTGCCATTTGGCAATTACTGTTTAAAAATGTTGTGATACCGTGTGAAAATCTTCTAGCAACATTCTTGGGAGACATAATTTTGTTTCGTTTCCATGTACCTCTCCCAATTTGTTTCAGGGTTGGAAACATTTGTATGGAAGTGAGACTTAACCTGTAGGGCTCTATTTTCTTAAACGTTTTGCCCTGCAGTAAATTCCCTGCTTTGAATGCAGATGTCACTGTCACATATGCAAATAAGGTGACTTCACAGGCAAAGAGTTATGGCAATTACCAGCATGTACAATTACATAATTTGCACCTATGATCATAGTGATTATACCATTTAGCTGGGCATGTAAATGTTCACACATAGTGAATATGCAATAGCATATTTGACTGATATAAGATTCTCCCATTGGAATTAACCTTTTCCTGTTGCATATTGTGCATATAAATTAATACATGTATATGCCTGGTGAGAAAAAATGTGGTGACTGCTATATCCTCACAGTTATTTCCTATAAAAATTATGAAGTGGTTGAAAGTCACATAATATGGGCCCACATTATGATATCCTGGATGAATTAAGTTCTGTGATTCCAGGTGAAAACCAATTAATGGTAATTTAGCAACTCAAACAACAATAATTTTCTCAACTTCATATGCACATTTCTAAAATAAATTATAAAAAACTTATGAAGACACAGAAAAATATAACAATGCTTTTCTTGTGTTTTAAATCATCCAGTATAACAAGCTAAAACTTTGAGAGCCTTAGTTAGAAATGGTAATTTATATGAAATAAAAGTGCCTATCTCAGCAGCAGTTATTCAAAAAGAAATTAGGCAAGAGAACTAAGTTGTGTGAGAGTTCCCAGGAAGTTTCCAGTGTCCAAAAGATGAGCCCTGAATTTTTCATAATTGCAAAAGTTTTGCTGGGATGATGAGAAAGAATCTTATGTCCATAAGGCATAGCAAGGATACATGAAATGTCCATTTTTCTCCTGGAAAACAGGAAATGTGGAGCAGTCTCTCACTGCTAAGCTACTGTTCCCTGTTGCATTACTTAAACGTACTAACAAGTGAGGATAATAAAGACACTTTTGTCACAAATTGACCAGAGAGAACAGGATATGAATTAGATACAAGAAAATCAAAGGAGCTTAGTTTGAAGCCATAAAGAGATTCAGTCTTGCTGTTTATTTCTGCTTTTGAAAGATAAAGGAGACAGATAGCCTCATGCTGTCTTATAGATAAAAGTGTGAGGTTACCTTGGGGTCTAAGAATTAGAGAGTTGATATGCTTACAGGTCTTTAAATATCCAGCTGAATTTATAACTGTTGCATATAAACACATTCGGGTAAGCAGCTGAAATTTGCTAAAAGAAAATGAAATTAAAAATGTTTATTGTGTCAGTGACAGTAACAAGCTTATTTCTTTAGTATGAAAATGTCAAAAGAAGAAACTGGCATTAAGATCACCTGAATAGCCAGTTTAAATGTACTCCCTGGTATTGAGCAACAGATATGCACATTGGCTGACCAGATGTGTGATCCTAGCTTGAAAATTCTTTTTTAATTACTTTCAGGAAGACAGCTATCTTGCTGGACCTGGAGAATGACATTGTATTCTGCTTATCGTGCAAAATTTCTCATTGCTGCAGAATGCTCAGCCCTTTTGGAGGATGTATTACCACTCCTCGGTTTTGGAGAGCCCTGTTCTTTGTTGCGCAGTAGTATGAATGAAATACGATCAGATAAAGAGTTACTACTCTAAAAAGCCATCTTGTAGGAAAAGAAATTAATCTTTGTGTAGAAAACCAACAAGATCATGAGTTCTCAGTTCAAGTTTTTCATTGATGTGCTCCTCCTATTCCCTTCTGGTAAGCAAGGTTGCATCACTTTTCCCCTTCAGTGCACCCTTACTCATTGTGGAATTTGCCTGAGAATGCAGTAAGTCCACTCTCAATTTTGATACAACTCAGAACAAAGACTACTGTTATAGTACCCGAACAGTTATTTTTTAAATTAGTTTTAACAACTATTTCAGGATTTAACCTCTCCATAAAGTAGATGTAGCAAAGGGTCTGGCAGGAAGGGAAGAGGTTCACTGCATTGTATAATTAATAACTGTTAAGGCTCTTCTACACCCCAAAATAAAAACAATGCAGGAATAATTTCAGTCTTTAGAACCAGTCTGAACTAGACCCAAATAAACAAACAGAGGCTTTGGGTAATATATGCAATCAGAAAAACCATCAAGTTTGCCACCATTTATTAGAGCTGAAAGTTCTCTTTCTCCAATGATGTGTTGCAATAAGAAAAGAGTTATGGACATATTGGCACATCTCTGCTACTGCTATAATTAAGCCAATCACAATAAATGCTTGCCAAGTATTTCTCTGTTTAAAAAAATATCATTACATTGGATCTTCTTCTGGATTTTAAGCTTTTCATCATGATTAAAGAAGGCTAGACAGGAAACGAACTACTTGGGATAACAGCATGCTGCTTTCAAGGATGAGGATGATGGGGAGGGAGGGAGCCAATTGTGCACATACAAAATGAGCTGAGTGACAAATGCTTCTTGAACATTTCCATACATTGCAATTCTAATGAAACTGCTGCTTTTTAAGTCTATTTTGTTGCAGCATTCTGTCTTACCTTATATAAATACATATATATACATATATGTATCATATATAAATACATACAACTGAAAATGTTCAATTACAGTTAAGTGTCTTGTATTCTGTTTTGTGTTCACAAGTGAAAATAATTTAGATAAGCCTTCATAGAAAAAAGCTATGCTTTACCAGTTCAATTCTACAGAATCTTCTCATTGCTTCATGCCATTGTTCATTATATACTTCAAAACTTAACTTTGTGTTATTTTAAAACAGAAGCTGAGGGTAAAATCCAAACCTGATTGAAGTTTACCGGAGTCTGGTACAAACATTGTCTCTTATGACTAATTCTTCAGTAGCAGAAATTAAAGTTACTGCATGACATTGCCCAGTGTGAGATGCAGTTTTCTGTGCTACAGAAAGTAATAAAAAACCCCACAAATCTATCTTGTTTCAAGCAATTTAGAATATTGCATTGTTGTGCAAAAGCATCTAAGCCTTAATTTCACCATTTTTAAAAAATTATTTTACCTGAATTGACACTCACTTTTGTTATTTTTTAGTTTATAGGGTTTTACAAGAATGTTCACAGGCACAGAGCAGACATGAAAATCTGTCACTCAGAAGACCCAGACATGGAGAACAATATTCAGTTTATCTCAGTTTATTTCTCACCTACAGCAGAATATCTTTCTCTTAAACAAACCTCCTTGCAGGGGGCTATGGAGTTACCCAATCCAGCAGTGGCAGAGCCAAGTAAGATTTGAGCCCTTGAGCCATTAAAACCACAACTGGAACTCTTTGTGGCGCATTTAATTTCTTTGCTGTCCTTTTCCTCTCTCCAGTTTTCTATTGAATTCTTACCTGCTTCTCCTTCTCTCTTTTTGTCATCTGTTCATCTGGACACCAATAGGAAAATGGGTTTCCTGGAACTGTAGGGAGAAACATCTGGTCCCCCAGGGGGAATCTCTATAACATTCTACAGGCTCCTGTAAGAATTTGTCCCAGTGTTTTTCAGTTCTGGGTTCTTCTTTCTCTATTTCTCTTGCTTCTCTTTGATTAGATTTTCCAATATTCCTAAATCCTTCCTGCCAATCACTCAGTCATACTCCCCAGTATGCTATCTGTTCTGCAGCACTTCCAGGTCAAGGTTTGAAAGGCAATGAATTAGCAGGAATAGGCTTAAATGACACAATGAATGAGAATCACAGAAGGGTACAGGAGGAATGAGCCCTCAGTGAAGAAGTACCCTTCTTGGAAAGAACAAAGAAAGATTAAGCACAGTCTTAATCTAAATGATATGAGCATGAGAATGGTATCATTTGCTAATTATAAAACTCTTCCAGAGTGTTCTATAAATCTCAAGACCCAAAAAATTCAAGGTATAAGCCTGAAAATTATTGGTTCTTGGTTTCTCTGCAAGGATTGATAACAGTTGCAATGTGTTCTCCTCAATGGGCCCCTCTTACAAAAATGGGGGCTGATACTCCCTGGTACTGTACAGCTCTACCAGCTGATAAATTCCTCTGCTTGGATCACCTATAAGAAAAATCTACCTTAATACATTATCTATTGTTCAGAAATTTTATCCCCAGGATGGCATGACTAAAGGATTGTCATTCAGTCACATCATATTTTCACTTTGGAAAATGTATATCTCTAATCATACTAGAAGCCTATAAATGCAGATGACCTATGCTGTCAGGATTACATGCATCACACGTTAGAACTGTGAGGAAAATACACAGATTGTAATTAAGATCTTCCATCGTGGTCTGAAGGCTATTAACACATTGTGTGTAGCTGTATTTATTGTGTGTTGTGAGGACTTGCTTCTTGACATGATGTGGTAGCTATCAGTATAAAAAAATGTTTCACACAAAGTGGTGAAAAAATATTGCATATTTGGATTTTCCTCTAATTTTAGTCTCAGTGATGACAAAAGAGGTAAGGAATTGTCAGGCTGCATATTTTTTTCTAATTCCTATTTTTAGTGTGGTTTTATCTTTTTTTTTATTTGGGTGAGTGAGGCAGGTCTAAAATTCATTGGTAATTTGAAAAATAAAAAAAGCAAAATAAAGTCTCCTGGCCAAATAATGGACTAAGCTTCTAGAGTCCTTAAGAAATAAGTGTATATTTAAGGCTAGTATCCTTGATAAGACCTTGTCTCACTTGGATGCAAAACACATAATGAATTTTGCATGCATGCCAAGAGGGGGTTTCAAACATATTCGTTTACTTCCAGATAAGTTTGTATTTTATTCCTGTTCACTAAGATGTTCCATTCCAGATTTTTGCAATAATTTCTCCTTCTTGCCATACTGTACAAATTCCTTCAGTTAAATGTCTATCTTTGCATGTTTTGATTAATATGGGAGGTGGATCTTCTGTAACACTGAAGAGATTTGTATTATATCCACACTCTTTTTCTGTTTTGGAGTATAACAAACCAAACAAACGGAAAGTCAAACAAAAACTCCTTCAGCTCTCCCACAGATTTTTTTCCAAATGTATCTCAAGGGAAGGGCTTGAGTTTTCCAGACCTTCACCCCCTTCCTGTACTGTCTGCTTATAATCTAACTTTCTTCATAAACTGGAAGAGAAGATTAGCTGCCTCTTCAGCTAGTCATGCTTTCAGCAGTGAATAATATTTCTTACTTCCTTAATGAAAATGTACGGAATTGGACAACATGCACTGGTATTTGAATACTGTTCTCCTCCTCACTTTATCTTGAGCTTTCACTAGGGAAATCTGATGGTCTTATCCGTGCAATGCCTCTGAAATTATTTCCAGGATGCAAAGGAAACTCCCCTGAGTCAAGAGGCAGTACTGTGACAACCAGAGATCTCTTGAAGGTCTCTTGTGTGTATGTCTGTGGAAAGAAATGAAATGTGCAGTCATGTGCTAAGCAGGATCTTCGATTCGGTATGGCATGAAGGTCTTCCTTCCAGTTCACTCTTGTCCTAAAGTGAGGACTCTGTGTGATGAGAAAATAATTTCAGCTCCTAATTTAAAAAAAAAAAAAAAAATCAACCATTAAACTTGGACAAAAATCATTAAAATATGAACCCAAAAAGGTGTCAAAAGTCAAACGGCAATTCTTCTCCTTCCTCTCTCCTCCCCCCAAAAAAGTCAGTCTCAAGATTTTTGAAAAACTTTGATGTAGCAATAGTATGGGTAACTGTACAGAAAAATACTGTGTTTGGAGATTCCTTACCCTTAATTACATATTTTCCTTCAGGGTTTCTTTACAATGCTTCCCTGGGGCATGTCATTGAGACTCTCCATGGAAAGCTTTAACATGGTCATTTGGTAAGTGAAAGTTACTTGCATATCCATACACTTCTTTCCCTTTACAATTCATTTGAGCTAGCAAGCATCTTACCTGATGTACAAAAAGGGGGTTAATCTGAGAAGGGCAAGGTAAGCCAGAACTAGTTTAGAGCAGCCTGGAAAAATTAAAAGAATTGGGATTTTTATTTTACGTTTTCAAACGTGAGAGATGCAATTCTGAATGCTGCAACAGGAACTGGAGACTGACGTTTCTTTTTTATTTCTAGTCAGAAACTTTACTGTGATTTTTCAAACAGATGCAACCTTTAATCCCTTGAAAAAGTTAAACCCCTTTAAAAAGCTTGGTGCACTTGCTTTCAAAAACAGACGTCTATGGAGACAACACCTGAGGTTTTCTTTGTTCCTTTTTATGTCTATGTAATTGTAAAATGAAAAAAAGGAGAGGTCAGAAGAGTAAGGAACAAAAATGTCCGTTTGCCCTGCAATCTCTGTGTTGGAGCCTCTCTTCCTGCTCTCACCCCCTCTGAATTTCTACCCTCAGAGTCATGCTGGATGTGGACGTGAGTCTTTGCTTAGCTCATTGCAGAACAGAGGCCCAAATGACTGAAAGAGAAAGCAGAAATCTTGGCAGGTTGGTAACATATCAAGTGTTAATGAATACAGTTCTCTAATTAGAAATGGCTGCAAGAACTGAGTAATAGGATCCTTTGAAAATGTGACAGTTTTTAATTTCTTTTGTTAGTAGAGTTTATACTTTTCTGAATTAGAGTTTTTATCGAACTGGCATCAGACTTTAGGAATGACAATAATACTTGAAATACAAATAGGGTTTCTTTTGAAATCACTAGCTAAGCTAACATTTTATTGAAATTCTTAGTTTCTGGATTTTATTAGGTTAATAGATATAATTTAAGAACTTTTTTTCCTCTTTGTTTTCTTTTGCTATTTAAAAAAAATCCTAATGAATGTGAGGTTGGCTGGAATTTGCTAGCTAATTTTCAGAAACATCTTGACTTTTTTTCATTTAATTTCAAATGTAATACCTTCCCAGATGGCAGACTTTGTAATTTGTGGCACCAGTTCAAAAAGGTATATTAACTGCCTCTAAAATGCTCAGCATCAAGCATTTACTGGGCTTAATCATGAATTGGCTTAATATTAATTAAAATACGTCCCTTCCTTTGCATGAAGTTTCAGGAGATGCAGGTGGGTTTTCTTCTGTGTGACTTTATATCTCATTTTATACCGACACCCCTGCTGAAACGGAACAAAACACTGAAGACCCAGAGCAGCACATAAACATTCTGTGTCCCTTGAAGTCCTCTAAAGGAGCCTGAAAGGGATGGTTTCTTTCATTCTTGGCCAAACAGTGATAGACAAACAGGTAAAAAGGCAAGGAGAAAAATACCATTTACTCACTGTAGCAGCAGGAAATCAAGCAAAGAAAATAAACAGGGTTTGAATCCTGGGCCTTTAACCTGCTAGTCAGACAGATTTCTACAGTTTCACTCTGTGCACATTTGTGTGCTGGTAAATGATGAAGGGGAGGTAGAGGAACTGAAGGCTTGTGGGATCCCTGGGACTCCCACAGCTATGAGCACAGCTGTACAAACACACGCAAGCTTTGTTAAGGTAGGGTGGGCAATTGGCTGAAACTGCTGAGCCAATCTGACCTATAAATCCCTTGCAAAAGCTTTGCCTGAGAGAAAGCCAGAAGTTATGTGTAAATGTTTTACCCAGCCAATTGTTCTTGGTCCTCCTCTGTATATACATAAAACCTCTAACATCTTCCTGGATAGATAATTTTATAAGTAGGTGCTTTGAGTGTCCTGCTGAATTGCTGATTACCTGGAGCAGAGCAGGGAAGGGAGGGATTGGTGGGTGGGTGGAGGAACTAATAACTCAAGAACTCATTCAAATGAATGCAGAATTTTAAAGGATGTGTGATATATCACATAAGCTGACGTAGGGCTAATGGCTACAGGAAGTCTATAAAAAAGAGCACACGACATCCAGCAGTTTGTTTTGAGCAGAAGGACGATAGGAACTGGTCAGAGCAGTAACAGAAAGATTAGATTAATTATTTCAAATTGGACTGCAGTCTGTCTCTTCCCTTCCTCCCCGCAGCCTCCCCCAGCAGAACTCCCGCTGCTCATTTGCAGATATGATCTCATGTGAGGAGACAGCATCGCAACCCTGCACTGTCCTGAGTGCATGTGGACAGGCTGTACCAGAGCTAGTCCCCAGTAACCCTTACCATGCAAATCACAAAACCATCAACACCCTCCATCAAAAAAAGACAAATAAGGGCATCTTTCTCGGTTTTTTTTTCCTTTCCAAACATTTCTGAACTCTGTGTGACCTTCTTTATGACTGAATCTAAGCACCTCTAAATACGTAGCAAATTTAGAGAGTAGAAAGCAGAATAACACATTGCAAACCAAAGGAAGATGAAGGAAGTAATGAGAAGTGAAACAAAGAGAGCTAAAGATGAAAATAAGGCACCCTAAACCAGAGAATGTTGAAATAAAACATACGAATTAGAGTATTAAATGTAGCATGAGCTGTGCAACTTGCCCCCATTCTCTTCCTCTTCTCCATCCTTCCCACCACCTAAAAAGCAGTTAAACTAAAGGGGGATAATATCACACTTGGGATTTATGAAACAAAATCAATGAGAGCAGTGGGAGTAACGTCACTTCTGTAAATGATCAAAATCCACCAATTACAGGGAGGTGTTAATCCTCATCAGAACCGTTTGCTGCTGTGGCAGCATTTGAAGTAAAGCTGCTCTGGAAGTGTTACAGGACCAGCTATTCTCACAGCATTTGGAAAAATAAAAGTATTTCCACCCAGACTTCTCAAAAGAAGCTTGAAGTGTAGGAGAGAAAGAAAATGTTAGGAGTAAGGAGGGGGTCAAGCATCATATTTTTGTTCATTCATTGGGTAAGAATAAAAAAAATCTAGGTAGTGCTGGGGAATGGGCCCAAAATTCCCTGCATGAGTTGTCCTGCAAGAGCTTTCCTCCACTGTTTTTCAAAATATCTGGACCTCCTCAGTGCTGCGATAACTGAGTAATTGGAATTGGCTGCCATTTATGCTGTATATATTTATGCTGTATATCAGAGGAAATCAGAGTGGAAATCTTGTTGTATCTTACTTTACTTACTTTAGCTTGCAACTAAATTGCACTAGATGCTATAGATGAGCAGAGATCCATATCCTCCAAGCTCACTTTACCCGGATGGATCATAATTGTGGGAAGCTTGCAGCATCAAGTCCTAGAAGAAAAAAATCTGTAGCAAGGCAACTGGGCAGGTGTTTGAGGCTTGTTTTATTCCATCTTTTTTTTGGAAGAATTTGAATATAATTTGTGCTGTTAAATTTTGATGAAATGACAGGGCTTAATATAATATTTCTCTTTAAAATGAAACTAGTTAGACTAATTGGGCAGAAATCCATAAATATAGATTATGCATTGAATTGGTATTTTGGTGGTGCACTGTTTTCCTCTCTCTGGGTTTTAAAGCAATAGACCCAAAGCTTCTCAAAAGATAGATTTTCTTCCCTTAAGATGGACCATTTTCTGCTGCAGCACTGAGTAAAGACAGCAGTAGAGACAAGAGGTGGGAAATGAGGGGATCTGACCTTGCCAAGGCTTCCAGCAGCACTTGGACAAACTGCCTGAACTGTGGCTTACGTAAAGTAAGCGGTGAGGCTCTGGTCATCTTGCCACTGCTCCCTGCCCCTGGCTGAAGGCTGGAGGCTGCTCCCTGGGTTAGTCCTGCAGGGTTTGGTGTCCTCTGGAGCCATCCACAGTTACAAAGCAGCTGAAAGGCAACATTGTCTGCAGAAGCTGCTGGAAGGTGCCGTTTCTGCAAAGCAAAGGGACTCAGCAGGTAAAACTTACAAGTCTGTAATAGGCTGCTCAGAGAGGCCGTGGAGTTCTGAGCTTGGAAAGATTCAAACCACGCCTGGAGACAGCCCCATGCAAGCTGCTGGGGCTGACCTTGCTCTGTGCAGAGGGCTGGACGAGGCCAGCTCAGGAGGTGCCAGCCAGCCCCAGCCCTGCTGTGAGCATGTCGCTCTGTGAGCAGCAAACTGTGTTTGCTTGGGCTCGACATGCTACAGCATGAGTGACAGCTTCTGCAGAAAAATGGAACAAAAATAGGGCCACTCCTCCCTACAGTGACAGGGTTTCTTTGCTGTACTTCTTTCCTTCCCCACCACTCAGCTGCCTGCCCTTCAGGCAGCCCTGCCTGGCATTGCTCCTTGCCTGGGCCAGCAGCAGCTTCCCAAACCAGTGGCCATGAGCTGCAGGGTCAGTCCAGACAGGCAGGGCTAAGGAATCCCGAGGCATCACCAGCTATGGCACAGCCTTTTCATTGCCTGTTTGCTTTCTTGTAGAATTGTCATGGTGTGATCATAGAGTGCAATGAAATGTATTGATAGCAATACTTAAATATGTATAAGAGGTTTTTTCACTATTTTTCTTTTTGGTCATTGGAAAGGGAGTGTCCTTTCCCAGAGAGCATACAATGGAAATTAGTGTAGTGTGGTGAGAACACAAGAGGTGCCAAATGCCCTCAGACCCTGATTGTACAAGGAATTTTGCTTTACTGAAGTACTGTACTGACTGTGGACTTCAGCAGATGGGATCTGGGCAATCACAGCTGAAACTCTCCAATAAAACAAGTAAATATTGTACTGCTAATTCCTTTAGAAATGTGCCAGAGCACACAAGGCAAGAAATTAGTGACATATTGTAAACTTCCAGTTTAGCCTTTATGCCGTGTGCAATGTTTTACTGAAGTCTTAGCTTCCTGCTGTACTAACAAAATGAAAACACCTGAGGAGGTGCAACTTCATGATAACATTAGAATAAAGGGCCAGTATAAAATTGTTAGTTGAAATTTCAGTTTCAGGTGCTTACACTACTAGGACTTTCATTCATCTCTGAAAATCTGCCTGACAAAGACATGTTTCTCACTGATGGAAATCAGTACGTGTTGCTAATCTGGAAAAACAAAGGCCAAATGAAAGTGGATTTATGTTCTTTTCCCATTTACCTTCATCTACTCCACTAGAGGTTCAAAAAGTCCATTTAGAATATAAAATATTTTAGAGCTGGTGGATCAGAACTTGCTCTTCATACCCAGGGCAATGAGCTTCCAGATGATAAATACATTTTCTCTGACAGTGAAAACAAGGAGTGAAATTTTGATCTCTCAAAAGCTAACACAAAAAGACACTGGCTTCGCTGAAGCTAGGATTTCATACAAAATATAGTTGTAGCTCTGTTTTAAACTACAATCAATAGAGATGTAAAAGTCTTACTTGTAGTCACTGAATATCCTCACAACATGGGAAATACATTAGTTACATACTTCATAGTCTTGGCACTAAACGCTTAGCTTGCAATTTGTGGTGTGTCGTCCATGTCTAATGGAAACTGCTCTAAACTGAAGAATCAGAGCTTTCTTTGAGAAAAAATGCACATTTTGGTTCCAAATATGGACTCTGAGAGCTTAAGAGGAAAGATTTTCTTTGAAACATTTAGTAACCTTGTGCCTTGTTGAGCTCTCCTTTGAGAGCTTCCTTGTGGAGGAAAGAGCACTCGTGAATATTCATACTAAACTTAACTGAAATTGTAGATAGAGCTTGTAGATCCTATTAAAGAAAAGAGTTGCTCTTTTATCTCAAATGAAAATATTAAAATTCGGGGTTCAGCAGTATTTATCCAATTGTCATGATTGAATTTTTAATTTTTTTTCCAGTCTAGAGCCACCTACAGCACTATAAATCCTACAGATAATGAATTTAAAATAGAGGTTTTTCTTTCTAGATTCTGAGAGTAGTTCTTAAAGATGAAAGACAAAAATTCATCACTGTTTCATAGCATATCCCTTGGTGGGGATTTTCTCCTATTTCTTAATGTTCTTCCTTTGCTAGTCTGCTACACCCATATCTATCAGCTGGCATACTTCAGTCTTCTTAAGCAATTAACTGAAGACAGGAAGTCATTTTGTTTATAGAAATGGTGAGTTAAACCTCTAAAAGTGCTATAAAACAACACAGTGTGGTGATCATGTTAAAAATATTTTAACATTTTTCAAGGGTCAAGTTTCATATAAGAAGTGTTGTTTTCCTTGGGTAACTTCAGCTGAACCAAATCACTCAAATGTTTGAAGTTCTCTCTGAGATCCATGTGCTTGTCTACACTGTTAATCCTCAGTCTACTTTTATATTTCACCATGACTAAGCATTTTTAGATGAGTATGAATGCTAATGGAAGATGATAGTGAAAACTGGTGTTTCAGTTGGTAACTTGTTCAAAAAATATGCTGACAGTATGAGTGAATACAATATACAGTATTAATATTCCCACAAGTTCTATTTAAGACTGCCTTTTTCCATGTTGGAGGCATTAATATCCTGTATGACTCTCCTGAATATCCCTATACTGTGTGTCCATACTCTTTTATAAATATTTTTTCAAGATATTAAAAAATAAATTCAAAACATGTCAGTTTTAACTGTGTAATGCATGTCAAAATGCATGTCAAATTCTGCCTCTGCAAGAATGGAATATAGGATATAAGTGCAATAGGATATAAATGGAAGGGCTGTTAACATGTTTATATAGGGCTTCTGCTCAGAGATTGAGCAGAACTCATTTTGGGACCACGCTGTTAACTATTGAGGTGAAAGACAGACAAAGTTCTATTGCAGATGTCTCTCTACCAGTTTATCACACCCATACCTTTAGGGAAAAAAAGCAGAGAAAAACAGCAGGTGAAATATTCCTCTGCACAGGAGCATGTGAAGCCAAAGGAGCTTCACTGATGAGATACTGTGAAGAGAGGGAGAGTTAAGATCTTCCAATTTAACATAAAAGGAGTGGTGACTGAGGGGCCTTTCACAGACCTGACTGGTCAGAAAAATGACATTTGTGCAGGCTTAGAACCAAACACTGCTACTAGCACTGCTTGATATTTACTGATTTTGACACCTGCAGCTCTGAGGAAAGCACCTTCAACTGAGTTGATTTTCTGAACTGTGGGAAATTATGACAGAGAACAGGGAGTCTTCCTTAAGGTATGTCTTCCAGAAAAATGCATTAAAAGATGGTGCATTGAGTTAGCAGAACGTAAAAAAGTGGCAGTTAACCACTCACCCATCAGCAACATGGAGACAGCCAAAATGTGTCACTTGAGAACCCTAAATAGGCTAAGGTTATATTTTGGAACATAACAAATACTTCCCAAAAGAAAACGCAGATGTTGTGAATTATCACTTATATCATTTTAGTGCTGCATAATCCCAGTCGTAAACTGGGATGCCACTGCTCCATACATGTGCACTTAAAAGAAAGATCCCCCTGTTCCAGACTCCAGCTAGCTTGTAATCCATGGTTTAAAAGAGAGGTTATGGAGAAGAGGAAATGAATGCATTTATGAAAACTTTACACGATTAATTCCCTCTTTGTCTCTGATGACTAAAGTTCTGGGCTGACATATATGTCAAAGGGATGGCTTTGGTTTGGGTATCCTTGTTTATGACACTAGCATTAGACCAAAGTAAAATGAGGATACTGCAGTTAATTACTGCATTTCTTATTGACTGTTAATGGTAAAATTAGTAAGATCTGAATTATTTCTGAAAGCAAGTCTTGACCAACTAGCTCACAGAATTTCCAATTTCAGTTCCAAGGTATTTTTAATTGGCTTTTCCACTGTGTTTCAAAGTGTTAAGCTATCTGTTACAATTTATTGGCAGCTTCTAAAAGTACTCCAAGTACACAGGCAAAGCTTACAGCTTGAGTTAGTATTTCTTATGCATTCACTCTGCTGCTTAAATGGTACAATCTTTATGTCAGCCAGACTATTTGTGAAGTACTTTGCTCAAAATGTTTTAGGGATAATAGCTTATATTCCTATATCATGAGTTAAGGGCTTAAAGCTAACAGAAAGAGCAACAAGTCTCTTCAGCTCTTTAGGCTGCAGACAGGGTGATCTCATGGTCTTCTCCATAAAGCAGAAGGTTTTGAATACCTGGATAAGAGATAAAATATTTTACTAATTGAACAATCCATAGGGGAAGAAATCAAGAAGAAAATGTACAAATTTAACATCTGGACTCCTCATTTGGAATAACAGTTTCTTGATGAGGCAGTGGATAACCTTTCCTGGAACTGCTGGTAGCATAAGTGCCAAGAGGCAATTCCCTTGCTTTTAATTTTTAGTACAGTCATTCATTATTAAAAAACACACGCTGAACAATTGCCTAAAATTAAGTGTGAAGACTCAAATCCAGAGCATTTGGATGAGCATGCTCCTGCATGACTCTCAGATCCAGAATCATGCAGGAGCAGTGATTTGACATCAAATAGAAGACCTATGAAATGGCTCTTGGGGTAGTGAGTTGCTCCTGGAGCTCAGCATCCATGCAGTTACATGGCGCAGACCACACCAGACTGAGTCTGGAGTGCTCTGGATGGAGCTGTGGTGGCTGGCTTTCAACTCTGTCAGGAGTTTGCCTGAGAGCAGGGATGGCTCCGAGTTGCAGATATGAGCTCCTATATTTAATATTCCTTTTCCCAATTTCTCATCTGGTTTTGGGGTGGAGGTTGTGATTTTGGTTTGTTTGTTGCTGGGTTTTTTTGGAGGGGGCGAAAAATTCTCTTTGGTGGGTTGAGATGTATTATAAGATGTTTATGCAATATTGTTTCAATATGGTAAAAAATCTGACCAATTTTGCCCAAGCATGGGTATGTCTGAGCCACAACTCCACTGAGCAGACACAAGGGGCAGTGCAAGTCTTGGTTTCCATCCTCATTCCAGAAAGGATGGAATAATTGTATGTTCTTTCTACACTGCAGCAAGATTTTGTTTTCTCAAATGTGGTATTTTGATTTATTCTCTACTATTCAGAATGGTTATGCTGCACAATTCTTGCCACAGTGCCCAATTACACCTTCATCATTTGAGGTTCAGAAATTCAGTTGCATTCATTCATTTTGCACTTGCTCCCCCTGTTGTGGTGTAGAAATGGTGCTCTTCAATTCTCCCACTAAAACCACAATCCAATCCCACTCCCCCTTGCTCCAGCTGGAGGCACAAAAAGTCAGGACCATCAGTTGAGATAAGAAAAATTGACTGGAAACAGCAACAGTAACAACAACATTAATAGCAAAAGATATAAGACAAGAAAGGACTCACACAGAAAACCCATGACAACATACAATTCCTCACCACATTTTCGTGACTGGAAGGAATACCTTCTGCCCAGAAGGGAGTGAGGTGGTATAGAATAACCTCTGTGTCCTGCCCACACCCTCTCCTGGCTACTACAAAACTGATCTCTGTCCTGACCTGAACCAGGATACCTCTCACATACCTCTTTAAAAAGTGAGAACTCTACAAAAGACCCAAGGATCATAGGGGGAAAAAAATGTAATGGGCAACTCCATTTGTTGCCATTTATCTATACACAGCACAGAGATTTCACAAGTGAAAGTGCAAATTTTCATTGTTTTGCTTCTGCAAAATATAAGTTGTTGAATGAGAGTAGAATTGCAATAACTTTATTTTCAGCAAAACATGTAGAAAACGTTTAGTCCAAGGCAAACTTGGACTAAACATTAAAAAAAAATAAATAAAAAACATTTTTAAAAAATAAAACTTTTATTTTTTGTATTTCTGCATCTCTGTCTGCCTAATCCCTCCCTCTCTGCACTATATATACCCTGCTGCCGTTTGCATCCCCAACGTTCTAAGAAATAGAAGAATTACATTGCAAAAAGTCAAGAGGTTCAATATCTTCTCTGTGCTACAGGACACCAAGAGAAATGTAAGTCATCTTCAGTTTGCCAGGCTTGTAAAACAGCAGGATAAAAGTGCTGAAAGGATGGGTTGAAGTAGCCATGTTCTGCATCAAAGAGGATGAAGAAGGCTTTTAACTCCCTGGTTTTCCCTCGGTGGAGTTTGTCATGCCATACTCCCACCCTGGGGATACTCTGTGCCTGCGTGCTGAGCTCAGCTGCTGCCCTAGAGTTCTGTTCCATTCACAGGAGTGTGAATTGCAGGATGGGTACCAAAGGTTCTGCTGAGCTGGGAATGGGTACCTACAGCAACCACGCATGGTCAGAGGGAGGAGAAACTCCTCCAGACCACAAATCGCTTTCAGCCCAGGGGATTTTCTGAAGATGATTCAGTTTGTTGTGCTGCAGTTCCCCCATGCATCCAAGGGATCTAAACCTTACAAAGACCAGCGAGCTCTTTGTTTTTTGTGGCTATAGAGGTAAAATACACTTTGAATTCAAACGGAAATCTTGAGACAATTGTGAAGTTGAGACAATTGTGAAGACAACTGCAGAAAACAGTTTAGAGGTACTTTTGAGGGTCATGTACTCTGCTCTCTTATCTTACAACTGTCTGGAATCCGGTACTCATCTGAACCTCACTCTATAGCCATAGATCTACTGAAACAGCAGATAAGCTTGTTTTTCTAAATCATATTGGAAAAATAATAAATCTACTTCTGTACCAATACTCAGGAATAATTGCGATTGAAAAAAAAATGTCTGAGCACCAGCAACATTGGAACATTACCTAAAATATGACACCAGTGGATACTGGTCATTGGTGGGATTCTTGTGAAAGAATCTGATTCCCTAAGACCATAAATAAAAAACAATCATAATGGTGGCACTTCAACATGGAGTTATTGTGGGAAGAAATAACTAACCTGCCTCTTGGCATTCCCCTATGACATCTGGTGTTCTAGAGCCAAACTCAGGTAAAGCTATGTGGATACCTGTTATCAACATTTCATGTTTCAAAATTTTTGAGTTTCATCTAGGTTTTTTTCTTCATTTTAATTGTAGTAGATCAAATTTTTCTCCATAAACTACATTTGGTTTCTTAATAACAGTGGCTGATCAAACTACAATTTGGAGTGACACTCTACATTGTTGCTCCAAAAGCTTCATTTTGTGCTTTCTTCAGTGGGCTGTTTACAATGCTGAAGACTCCAACTTAACCTTGACCCACCAGCCTATCTCCATTTTACTAATGTTTCTGAGGCACTGTGATGATTTGTTTGGCAAGAACATTTCAAGAATAATTGCAGAGCAGACTGCAGCACCAGCTTGGAGAAAATTTCAGTGTCCCTTACATAAGGGGATCATGGTATGAGTGAGCAGGGCTCAATCACGGAGTCCAGCACTTCCTCAATTCAATAAGTGCCAAGACTGAAGTTGATCATATTGAAAATACACTTAGTAATCACAACAATAGTAGTTATTTATTTGTCTTTGTATAGTTCACACAAACATTCTACTTGTGAGAGAAAGGAAGACCTCAATCATATTATATGACCACATTCATCAGCCTTCTCCCTCCTTTCTCTCTCTCTTTTTTTTTTGAGATAGATCATTTCCTTCAGATCTAATTGCCAAAAAAAATCTGTACGCATACAGCAGAACCATTGCTGGTTTAAATCTCCTGTATTTTTTCAACTGCTAAATGTAAGACTTTATGTTTTAGATTTTCATACAGAAAATATACAAGAGCTTTGTGGAAAATGTGTTGGGCATGCAGGAAAGTACACTGTGCCAAAAGTATGGTATGTTTCCTCAGATAGTCTTCCTCAGGGATTTCATTTGAGTTGATTCTGGGCTGTACTAACAGTGCTTTGCTAAAATATTTCCTTTTCTACTGTCATTTGACCATTTTTAGAAATACTTGTTATTGACTAACATCTTTTTTTATCACCTTCACATGAAGGTTGCATTTTAGCTAACATAATAATGGGATATAATGTCAAGAGATCCATAAACCATAAAACCACTAATTCTAACACATTTTAGACAAGTTATATGTATGGCAACATAAAACAGAGTAACAAATAGTATTGCAAAAGGTGTCATAGAACTGGTGAGTGTGTGTATGACACTATTCACTAATTGGAAAAAGCCACCCTGGGACATATGTATGTGTACATATATATATATATATACACACACAGAGTATGAAAAAATGGCTTAAAGCACCATCAGAAATAAATCCTGGACTCTGTGCAATTGTTTAATTTAACATTCTGAAGATGTGATATCATTTTTACCTAACTATGAAAGAGTGAGCTTTGAAGCAACACTTCAGAAAATACTGAGTCATTTCCTGATTCAAATATAAATCGACTTCCAAAGTTGTCATTGCTTAACTCAGCTCCGGGTGCCACTAATCTGTAAGGGAAACTCCTTATTTTAATAGATTCACAGTGGAAACAGATACAGCTATAGGGACAAAGTATTTATTTTCCATCATAATATTTTTCAAGATTTCTACATCAAAGCAAGGAAGTGTTAATGCACTTTTGTTGAGTTGCCTCAACACAGTGAAAATTTCTTTACACCAGCTCAACCTTTTGGAGACATATGTAGAAGTTTTTGCTTAACAATGATAAAATTACGTTGCCATTTTGTGATACCTCTTGCTTAGTGAGCACAAGGCACTTTAGACAACGCATACAAACACAGAATACCTTATACACTTTGAAGGACAGTGATTTCTTTCCTGTGTCTTAAGATCTTCTCCATATTAAGGGAGGAAAAGACAGACATGTTGGAGCAGCTCTACAACACTATCTCCTCCTGCAATAGTGTGATGCTACCTGCTGAACAGGTATAGAACACAACAAGAGATGGTGATGAAAGCTTTCTTTCACTACGACATTCGCAATGCAGGACAATACAGCTGTCCTGCCCTTACATTCTCCCCAAAGGTGCTGCCCTTGACTTCTGTCAGAAGTGGAGTATTGGTTGGGATGGACCTTTGTTCTGTCCCCAAAACAGCCATCTTTAATGATTGCTTTACTACTAAGCTAGCAGTCTGCTTGAATTACTGTGCCTGTCTCTCTGTTATTTATTATCTGAAAGTAAACATATGTACAATTATTTTCAGGGAAGTGTGGACAACTTCCACGACTTTCTCTTCAGTCTCATAAAATGTGGTGCTTACATTAAGGCCAATATCTTGAGTCAGATTATGTGAGAGCTTTGGCCTGAGTTTAAAAGAAAAAAGAAAACTTCTTGCTCACAAGACTCATGAAGAAAAATTTGAAAGTAGGAATCTGAAGAGCTCAAAAAAGGCAAGTCAAGTCACGAGAACAACCTTAATCTCAGTATTTTTCAAATTATACTATTTTTTTTAAGCCAGTCTTATGATACTGGCAGTCTCATTGATTGGACTGATTTTAAACAGAGAAAGACCAAAATACTTTCTGAAGCTCCAGATGGCAGATTTTCATTCACCCAGCTGGCATTTGCCCATTTTGGGTGGACTTCTGGATCAATGCTTCCCAAAATGTAGGAGATTGTGGGACCAAAGTAAGTGAATCAGGGTTAATGCTTTGTAACTCTTCATGAAGAGTTTTCAATGAAATTCTTGACAGTAGGTGTGTTCACTGTGACATGACAAACTGGGTACTTTGAAAACTACCACTTTAGATGTTTAAGCCTGTTTTTATGTTTGCTGTTGACAACAGTTGGCAGAAGGATTCCAATATTATCCTAAACCAGTGCTACATTCAATGCTATAATCTCTTTTAATGATTTGCTCTAACATCTTTCATCACACAAAAATCCCTGATTCCTGCCTGTTGCAGTTTTCCAGGTTATTTATATAAAACATCTTTCCATAGAGATCAGGAACTTACAGTATTGTGCTTTGTCTTATCTCTTAGGGCAGCAAAAAGAAAAGGGCAAAAGGCAGGAAATAAAAACCCAATTATATGTTGATTTGCTAATGTTATTTTTCAGATTAAATGCCACTTTCTGTTACAAAAACTGCAGCAGTTGAAGCTGTCAGCTTTGCAAATACTTCCACATGAAGCCCTGTCATAGCAAACAGAACACTGGATAGTCAGGCTCCTTAGGGGGCCAGAAAAATTTTGACAGAGGTTTAACAGCCCTTGAAATTATATCCCCAAACCTTGGAAAGCCTGCTGGTTCAGTGGGAAAAGACATAAGCTGACCAAGTTATAAATAAACTCTTTTATCACAGGCATTGGTGTCTTGGTGACTTCAAAGGCCAAGTAAAAATACTGATTTCTCTGAAGTCCCATAGACAGTAAGAACTTTATTGTGTTGGATGGGCGAATCCTGGTCCAGAGCTGCAATTTGATAGCACTAAATTTTCTATCTTTATTTCCCCTTTCTTGTCCTGTTTCGATATTA
>VZTN01030661.1:36705-48930 GCA_013400515.1 Erpornis zantholeuca
ATCATCTGAATTTCTGGTAAACTGAGATCAGAAAGCTTTGGATCTACATTTGATGTTAAATTGAGAGGTATGTATTTAACGCTTTGATTTCCTGTGCAAAATTTTTCTAATCTAGGAACCAACACTATAAACATTTTAAATGTAATGAAAAACAAATCTACAATTACATACAGAGCTACCCACTGTCACCACTCCTTCTGCAGGTAAAAAACAAAAGCATGTTCTTGAGTGGACCCTCAATTTTTTTTCCATCTGTTCCAATGTAGTCTGCTGTTATATATTAAAAAAAGAAAAAAAAGAAAAAAAAGGTGGAACTATATTTTAACATCAGGTTTATTTAAAAAAAAAAAGAAAAAAGAGTCTTACAAATATGAAAGTATCCTGGACCCCTTATCCTAAATGTTACCTAAGATGTGATATTAGCAGGATGACAATTAGAACATTGTCACAACTATTGAGAAAATAACAGAGGACCCAAACCCACACCATTTTTTTGAAAGCTTAGCTCTGCTAATAGTAAATTGCTCATGATAAAAATACACCATTGTGGACATTTGCCTTTTAAAGGCTTAAAGGTACCTTTGTTTTTCCTTTCCAGAGAGATTCCACTATTCGTCATAAGCAACCTGTTCATGAGCACAACAGTAAAAAGAGAAAAAGTCCATTTGGTTTCAATGTGTATATATTTCACCCTGTTTGGGGAAAAACTGGTGCTGGGTGAGAAGGGGAGACACAGGCAGATAAAGCAGGCAAACTGGAAGCATCAGCATATGAAGTGATTTTTATCATGGTTAATGGTGCACATGGTTTTAACAGAAGGGAGCATCTCAGTCTTCTTCCCCCCTTCTTCCCACAGAACCAAAAGTTCCAGCATAAGAAAAGGCCCCTGTTTTTGTCTACTTCAGAGCAAATTTTATATTTAAACTCGTATGTGGGCTCCTTTCACTATTACCCATTGCAAACTTTCTTTGTGTAAAGTCTTCAGGCAACTTGTTTTACTAACAACATTTAAACCAAAATATCGTATGCTTCTTTCTATATGCAAGGAAAATCATGTCAGACACAGACATGCCAAGGAAACACTGAAGCACAAAATATTGTCATTGGCAAAGCCAAGGAAAGAAGTTGATCAGCTGCCAGTATTTGAGGAGATCCAGCGGAAGGGGCATTACTCCAAAGGACACATGCCTTAAACTTCAGAGATGCAGCAACCTTTCATATTGGACAAAGACAAAACAGAAATGTTCCACCTGTTTCATGTGACGGAAACAGCCTTAAATTAGTTTTTTTTTGCATCTTGATGGTAGATAAAATTAGAGGGAGCAGACAGTATGGTTTCTTTAGGAAGCATCCCTAACAACTGAGAAAAAACTTGCATCTTTCAGCAAAGGTTGCTCAGTGACGGACTCACATAATATCTAAAACTAAACAGTGTCTTATATACTTCTTATTTAAAATATAAGAATATAGCTTTTACTACCTGATCTCTTTGTTCCTGATGTTTGAATTTTCTGCATATGGCACCACAATCTGTCAAAGGGACGGATTGACCTAAAGTTGGATATCACAGCCCAGCTGAGTCATTAGTACCATAGAACTGTGCAGGAGAATTTATTTAAAACCAAACCTGCCCAACACTTAAAGATCAACCAATTAATTATATTTATTTTTTATAAGACTCATTAGAAAGTGATGACTTACTGTAAGTCTGGCCCCTCATATTTGATACTCAAATGCCCCAGTTACTTCTGACAATCAGAATCAAATGGATTAAACTAGGAAAATGGTGTTCACAGAATATCTCACTAAAGAGAAAGTTTATGCTTGAGTTGTGAATGGAATGATGTATTAGTGACATCTTTATTCACAGTAGAAACCATCTGATTGTAAAATGCTGTGTAGTAACATTTTCAGGGTGGATTCCCCTTTTAATGCTTTGTAAAGCTTTTAGGTGAGCAGAAAAGAAACACATCAAGAATTTCTTTGAACCCTTTTCTCTTCTGGTCCTTTCATGTCAAGGATATCCCAAGATCATCCTTTTGTTGTTCCATCAGCACCCTGACAGTTCCTGAGCTGCACTGCACATTCGCTCCATCACCCCCTAACTTTGTGTTTTTCCTCAATATGGAGTGACCTATTATTCCTCCCCTCAAAGATCACACAAGCCAAACACTGGTTGGGATCAGTTTATTGCATTTCTCAGCCTCTTTGCTGTAGATGAACACAGATGATTTGTGTGTGACCATATGTGACTCGGACCATACATAATCTTCCAAGTTTTCCTGCTGTCGACTGTGGCATTCCCTGGACAGACCACAGATATTAAATTAGTCAGAGATAGTTCAGGGACTGTCCACGAAAGGTTAGTTCGTGGAGTCATTCAACAGAGGGTAGTAAGCTAAACCTGATCACTAGGAAGTTATGATAAAAATATATTTAGGGGGTACTACAGGTACATTTGTTTTTATTCAAGAATATTGTGCTGAATTGCAATTCTGAATTCTGACCTCTTACCCTCCATTATGCTAAGTTCTTCTCACGCTACCCTAATGTGCTTTGGATCTTGCTTTGGTTACCATGGCACTTACTATTCTACAATTTTAATATTTTTATAACCTTTAGCCTAGCCTTCTGCAGTGACCCCTCCTTTCATAACTGATCTGCCTGATGCACATATGGATTTATACAAATATGTAAAGCTATTTTATTTTCAATAAATTAATATTTTCTTCTAAAATATACAGCCATGTCAATCACATTTAATTATTCTGTTAGTAATCTTCAATTTTATGTTAATTAAATCTCAATATGAGCACAGAATATGCAATAAAGTATAAACAAAAATACTATCTTGCCTTGCCCCAAAATGTTCTGAATTACCATGCTAAAGTTTCGAATTCTCTTTCTCACGTTATAAATCCTCCTTCAGCACCAAGAAAGTAGCTTAACTATAAAGATATATTTTTGCTTTTTCAAGCCCTTACGCTGAACTCCTGCTGACTACTTTCTGGTCCTGTGTATCCAGTGTATATTAAGGCAGATGAATAAAAGAAACAAAGTACCTTTAAAATTCATTGTCTCTCCTCCTTGTCTCTCAGTAAAAATTGTTCTTCCCCATCTGATCTCCTTTCAACCCAATTTTATATCTTGGCTAACAGTCCCATTACTTTGTTCTAATGGTTCTAAGTTTTTCTATGTGTCCGTCTCGAACTTGGAAGATAGCACATAATCTCTTTAATACAATTAATGCCATTAATGTCATCCCATATTATCCTACAAAGACCTGAAAATGTAATCAAATCATTACTAATTTGAAAAGCCTGTCCTGAAATATTTAGGCAAACAGCTATCTGCAAATAAGGAAAGTGCTTCAGTGTGAGATTATGATAGTCTTCTCATCATCCTATGCCAATGACTGGCTTCCATGAGGTTTCACTTTCATCTTTAGTGAAAATGTGGCTATGACCCACTAATCTGAAGCTGTAATTAGACCTAGTTAGGTCCTGATCCAGGCCTCTGAGGTCTTTCATTGGCATCTACAAATTCTGAAACAGGTAGTTGATTGCATTATTATTAAACTGTGTTGGAACCAGAATTCTCCTGCTACAGGTACATTTTACCTGCAGATTTGCCTGGAGGTAGGCTACTACTAACTAACATCCCATTATAACCAATAGCTACATTATAGAAAACCACTTTGAAGCCTAGCAAAGGAATGAGGGGCTGCTGAGAAGCACACAGATTTCTGACACAGTAGTGGATTCCCTCCATCATCCTTCAACCCTACATCAGCACTGTAGCTGACAGTTCTTTGACACCAAGGTGGTCACAGAGGGAAGGATGCTTCCAGACATAGGAAATTCAGAACACAAAATAAACTCGCAGTGAGTTCTAGATGCATTAATTGTCCCTCTATGTTCCTTTGGTTACTACTTCTTTTCATCAAGGTCTGGAGATTGTTAACTCTATCTGTTGGGAATCATCCCAAGCCCGTGCTAAATTCCAGACTGGAGCCCTAGGAGGTGTTCAAGTTGCATCTCAAGTAACATTCATCTGAGTTGGACTGAAATATGCTAGTTCTGTTTCCTGGCAAATCCTGCAAGTGAAAGGAGGCGTTGATTTGTCCCAAAGTAGAAGAGTTCAACCTGGCACACAGACATCCTGCTTTATCCTGCTAGCTGGAGCCAGAACATGTACAGCTCAGCTCTGGTGTAACCTGTTGACAAATCAATAGCATAATTCTTTAGAGGAGGTCTTTTGGCCTTTGGAAGACCTTGGAGAAACACAAAGCAGCCTTACCTCTGATATGTTGAGTGACCATGGGCAAGGCACTTTGTTATTATGTTCATCAGCTTCTTGTCTTTCAGCTAAGTCTTTTAATGATATCTACAGAACCCTGCCCAGAAAGTGATTTAAGATTTATTTGCAGAAGTGCTGCAGAAAAGGAATGTGATATTCATCATCCCTGTTTCATTGTTAAATAATTTAGACTACATTAAATTTAAAGTTATTTTATTATGGCCCCACTGCTAGAGAGGTCTATCCAAGCGGGGAATAAAATTCTAATGTATTTTTAATACAACACCCGAACCTTTGGTCCATGCACAGAAAGAAAGGAGGAAAAGACAGAAGTCCTAAAACTGAGTTGATGTGGATATACAGCAAGCTCTGGCTTCATGGGCTGTGACCCTGTGGCAAGCAATGTGAATGGATGATGGACCAACCTGTGCTTGTTCTGCACAGGTTCCTGCCAGCAGTGGTGAATTGCTTTGCTGTCCCGTGGGTAGCTGGGTAGAGGAATGAATATACTGGAGGAAACATCACGTTTCACTCCCTAGGAGCCTGCCTTAGACTGTGTGTCTCTGCTATGAGCTGGCAATTGAGAGTCTAGAACATAGCATTAACTTTCAAGCTATTCTTGAAAGATATTAGGAGTGTGGTCTTTAATGGCAAGGTTTCTGTCTATCATAAATATCTACAAGATTTTCATCTTTCCAGGCTTCTGCACTTTTATGCTCACTCTGTGGGAGCTATGGCTGTCCTTGTAGAAAGGGGTGGGGGAGAAGAGGAAGGCTTCGGGCCAGAGAGTGCAAACAGCGTGTCCAGCTCCACAAATAGGTGTGGCAGAACAAGATCTGAATGTGAGTCTCCTGAGGGAGAAGCAAGAGCGTTAATCATCGGCTTTCTTAACCTTACCCACCCCTCTTGCTGTTAGTTGAATTATCTTTTTCTTCCTTTCCATTCCTGTTTTCACTTAAATCTTCAGTCTGCTTGGACCTTGCTCCTTTGTTTCTAGAAAGCTGCTTTATTGTTTGAGAAGTTCTGAAGAAGCTTGACTGCACGCTTTCCCCCCCTCCTCCCAAATTCCGCCTGGCTGTTGTGTCTCTCAGGTTTTTCAGGCTGTGCTGGCTGGAAAAGGGCTGAGGGTTGAGGCGGGGGTGCTCCTGGGCACATGTGCAACTCTGCTTCAGGGAACACTCTGCTTCTCGGGCAATTCCTTTGATGTTTGACAATAAATTTTATTCAGGGAGTCACATTTCACCTCTAATATATTTAAGTTTTGTCTGTGATTCAAGAATCACCATTAGAGTTGTTTCTTTTTCTGCATTTTGGTCCTGGAGACCTAACAAGGCTGCAGCCAATAAAAACTCATTTTTTTCTGTTGTATGCCCAAAAAATATCATCATGTAACTAACAAATATTGTATTTTGGTTACAATATCAGATGGGCAGAGCTTGTTACCTCCCAGCAGATTAACCTTTGAATCTTTACCGATTCATTAACCATGCACATCAGTCACACGATTTCAGTAAAATTTATTGCAATTAAGTATTGCAGTGCTGTGGAGGCTGGATAGGATTCCCCGTTATCAGTACCATTAATGGCTTTCTGAACTGTTGCCAGTTCATTCACCCCACCCAGCTTTCAATAATAAAATAATTTTGACAGAGAGCCCATGTTTCAACATTTTTAATAAAAACAAAATAAAAAAACCATCAGTAACAGAGCAGTAAAGTTTTCCCTCTCTTTCCTCTTTGCCAAAACTAACAGAAAGGAAAATGTCAGTCTGGCTTGGCTCCAAAAAAGGAGGAAATTGAATGGTCTTAGTTCTTACTCTTTGACTAGTAGCATTGTGTACATAGAAGACTTGACTCTTGGGCTCATTTTGACGGATCTGAAACACAGATAAGAATGTAGAAGAGTAGATTCTGTAATTTATAGCCAATGATTCTGTTTTAGATCTTTCAGTACCACATAACAAATCAATGTGATTTAGAAAATAACATGGTTTCTGCCATTGACATAAGCCATATGTGAACTGCTAAGCTACTATGTAAGCCACAGCTATAAATTTTAGTCAGCAGGAGGAGATTCTTTATGCTGTTCTGCTCGAAGATATTTAATCCATTATCAACATTTTGAATAAGTCCTTCCTAAATTGCACTCTGGTAATGTGCTGGAATGTCTCTCTTAGGCTAAGGGAAAATGCCTTACACACAGCTTTATATGTAACTCACTCACTTGAACATTTTGAAATAGGACAAAATTATATCTCACAATCGTATTAATATGTTACAATCATGTACTGACAGCAGATTTAAACCTCACTGATGATATTGGTCATGATCTGTCCAAATATAATAGCGGTCAGCCATGCAGATCCCAGTGTGTAGAAGAGCTAAGTATCTGTTACGAGACTGAAGGGGCAAATAAGTGGCCAAAGTCTTCCCTAAAGGGTTTGAGGTTTCAAATCCACTCCGAAGATCTTTGTGAACTTCATGTGTGCTTAGGCTTCTCTTGCACATCTCAGATTTCTGACAGCTGGATGACAAGGAATGAGAGAGTAAACATTTTTAGGGCAAAAGTGTATACTGCCCAAAAATGTAGGCTTCTTTGGGCCACAAAAGTCTCATCTGACTTGTAAAAGGCAAAACCTTTAAGTGTGTCATTACCCACCAAGAGGTAAAGTCCTGTTTCCACGCAGACTCCTTTGCTCATGTAGGTTTTCATCTGATGTATGCAAATTTAACAAGCAAGTGAGATCTCATTGAGATTATGAGGGAGAAAACGTGGGATGGATTCCTCTGATCCAATATTAGACACTTCTCTGGATTGCTCTGCTCAGTGTCCACAGTTATTGATGAGAAACAAGCACCCTCAGAAAGTGATTTTGGTCTTAGTTTGCTTGACTAATAACTGGAAGCACATCTCAGGGCAAGGAATTTCCCTGATTGAAGCTGCCTCAGGTAATTATCTGCCATGGGGTGGGATAACTCAGTGCTCACAGATCTCCACGTTGTTCCCCTAAACTGCAAACATGTGAAACAGTATAACTAGTCAGCATGGGAAGTTGGGAATGGAGTCTATCCTTCCTAAACTTATTTTCAAATACTGTGGCCTGGATGTCTCCTGAGGAACACCCTTTACTCTCTCCCTACTGGCTAAACATTGCAAATAAAAACTACCCAAGGCTTCAGAGCCCAATTCTCAGTGGATCCACATCATTAAAGTAGTGCTTGAGTGTGAAATAAGTGGAGTAATAAGTTTATTTGTCCCAGAGGCACCGAATTCCAGGAACTGTGATTGCTCTTAACCTCCTTCATCTTGGTGCACCTCCTTTGCACCTTTGACAAGTTGGTGCAGAGAAAAATGAAGCACAGTCCATTCCCCTTTCTGCCATGCTGTAGTTTCTAAGGAAAAAAATTCACACACGTGAGGTGGAGGAAGCCATGACACACTCTGTCCCAGTACCCTGGCTGGAGAGCAACCCTTTCACTTTAAATGCAAAGTGGATTGTGTTATCAGAGTCATGTCCTGCTTCTGATGCAGAAATACCATAGGACCCTGTTATTGAAATTAGAGAGCCCAAAGAATTATGGTACAAGCTAAGCCAGAGTTTCTTGACTCCTAGCTCAGCACTTGCTTAGCCTGGTTTCTACATCCCTGGTGTAAAAATACAGCTGCATGCAGCTTTGAAAAGAACTGCAAGTCTCTTTGTGATGCGAATAAAATAAATAGCCAGCAAAAACTCAGAGTGTTTCTGGTGTGTACATTTACTTTGTTTATTAAAAAGTTCTGTGCTCTTGTAACAAAGCACAGAGTTTGGAAGCAGATCTGGCATAACGAAATGAGAACAGATTTCCAAAGGTGAAGGGATGCTAGGAGAGGACCTGTTATAACTCTTCAACAAACAATACTAGAGGTCAAACATTTCTTTCTCATCACTGGTCCCTGAAATAATTTTAGGAAATGTACTGATTGGGAAAGTATTTGGTCTGGCCCTGTAGAAGTGTTTCTGACCCTGGCTGCTAGCAGAATACTGGCTCTTGCAGTGTGGGTGTCACTTTGGCTATTAAAATATTGGTATGAGCTATTGAGTGTTAATGCTGTGCAACTTCAATAGCTTCAGAAGATTAAAGGAAAATTAACATTTGTGGCACTTCCATGGATCAGGCTCTCATGAGAAGCCATTCCAGTCATATGACATAACCAGTTCCTGGTTTTGTAAAATCAGAAGAAAAACTGAAGTGAGATATTTCAACAAATTAATTAGGTGAAGAAACCATCAGTCTCTCAAAGCAATTAATTTCATATCATCTAGTGTCCTGTGAAAATTACTTAAATATTTAGGATAAGATCATAAGTACTTATGAAAGCTCACCAGGCTTATGTTTATATAGTTCTGATTCCCATTAATTTCAGCAGACACTGAATATGTAGAGGTCCAAGCCACAACAGATTATTGGAATTACACTTGGAGGAAGAAGAAGAAGAAAAAGAATCACTAAATAAATAATTCTGTGCATTACAAGACTTTATATATGAACATTTACAACACACCGTAGAGGTAAAGAGAAGGAAAGAACACTTCTGATGCTGTTACTTAGTTTTTCTACTTTGCCCTGTTTTGTCTTTGCAATCCTGCTCAGAATGAACACAGGAACTGCTTATGAAGGCAGCAGTACTACAAATATTATCCCAGCCTTGAATAGGTTACAAGGGAACAAAGAAACAGAGTCTTGCTTGTAAAAAATTGTTAAAACCCCCATTTAAATCAGTAGTGGATGTAAGTTTTCTATAATAGTTCAATAGATTTTTTAAAATAAAGCTTAATTTGCAGGAGCTTTAGCTGCAAATGCAGAACACTTCCTCCTGCAATACTAGCTAAACATTCAAGCACAAATAAGTTCATGTCTCAAAGGTCCAGCTCCTCCAAACTGATGACTCTCTCTCCTGTACATGTATTGGTTTTGGTTCACAGCAAAGCAGATAAATGATTCCTCTTATTGAATATTCCACAGGCTTCATGTGATGTAATATCTGTCAGAAAGTTATAGCTTGAAGTTAGATTTTTATTCAGTACTGAGGTCTTTGGCCCCAGAACAAAACCAAAATAAATGTGAGCATTTTGGACCTTTTGCTAAAACTACGCTGTGCATTCCTTTAATCTTTCTTTCTAGAGACACTGTACAATAGTTTCCTTGTTTTAGACCTTCAGCATTGCTGACTTTAATGCAATTATTTTTGACAAGTTGAAAATCTTCCTGTAATTGAGTTTCTATTTGACTTTAATGTTTGCCCCATTTGGAAGGCCCTGTTAACAGATTTCAAGCTGTAATAATATTTTAATAATTGTGATAATAATATTTCCTTCCTCTATTATCAAACTTTCTAATCTGTTTTTGTTACAGATCACCACTGCTCAAAACGGCCATGAGGTATTTTTCAAAAGGCGTAAAAGATCCTCTTTTCAAAAGCTTAGGGTTTGGGGATTTTTAAAATTTTTGCCATATATTTTTCCCATATATCCAAATGACACAGTGTGTCTCAAACAAAATAAGTCAGTGAGACCGGAAGCACAAAGTCAGAATTTAACACAGAAATCTTTATTTAACACCTTTCATAAAACAGCATAATTTTTTAAAAGAAGCTTCCACCATTAATGTATCATTTATTAACTGATATATATACAATGAAATATTGTTTTGCTGAAAGCATTTTGTCTCAGCTGAAAGTGTTATAAAAGCCATATAACAATTATATTTGAAATAAATTATTTCCCCCTTCCCAAGTTGTCTTCCTTGAAACATTTTCTTTTATTTATCTGATATTTCTTATTTCTGCACCCAAGGATACATTGAAGAATGCAAAAATTGAAGACTTTGGTCTTTACCAGTACAAATTTCCTGAACTGTCTCACACAGAGATTGTTGCTACAAACTTTCTCTTTTAAGGCACACTGACAATGAAGCCATCATTTTGGTTTCAACACAATTTTCCTTTTTCCCTGGCAGGGTTGTTTCAAGTCATTTATTCTGAGATATCCACGCCAGAACACAGCCATGCTACTCTAACAACTAGACTGTGAGGTCTTTGTGAATAACAGAGAGTTTGATTTTAAAAGAAATATGCCAGCTTTCAACTCTGGCTGTAACCCTCTGCTTTTGGAAAGTACAGCTAGGGAAAGAGCCTATAGATGTTGGAGGAAAAATTCTTTTTCCCTCTGCTCACTATTCCCACTGATATTTAAGGGATAAAAAACAAAGCAAGTTTGGAATAGAAATCCCACCCAAATCAGCCAAACAAAGGGCAGTTTCACAGACAAGAAAAGCATTCTTAAGTACTGCCTACTCCATATCGTTCTTGGGCTATATCACCTGGTGGTCACCTTTGGCAAGGATGTATATTATCCAAGGATGTATATTACTTGAAATATCACCCAAGACGTGCATACCAGCACCCATTTAAAGTATTAGTCAGATTTATTATACATTTTTGAGGGCGTATGGAATTTGGAATCAAATGAGAGGTGGTAAGATATGATTTATTCTTTCACTGATGCAATTTTTGGCAATTCTCTGACACACACCCTCTTTGCAAAATTCAAAAGCAAATCCTCTCATCATCAATGTAGGAAGCCAGAGACCTAATGGCAAGGGCATAATAATCATGTTCATACTCTGGGGGAGAATGGCACCACTGTGCTTAACCCCACTACACTTTGTTTGCCTTGTATACAAGGCATTTAAAAGGAAGGAGAGAGATCCTCCCAGAATATGGCTGACCCAGATTTCTGTAATGGGTATATAGGAACACAGATGAATACTATTAAAACCCAAGGCCACAGGAATCACTGGGAGCTGGTCTGATGCTGTTTCTGGGAATGGTGCATAATCACTGCTTTCTCACATCTCTTTCATTTGGTTCCTCAACACACAGCCCCTGGGCTGAAGCCCTACACCAGAGAGGACAATTGCCTTTCCAGGAGTTACAGTCAATATTTCAGAAAACTCTTCAACAGCCCCCAGGCTGAACAGAGATGTAGTCATCAGTGTTGTGATGAAAGGTGGAATTATAGTACATTAAAAATCTCATAGGCAAATGATGAAATAGTGATGCACTCTGTTTCATGTCATCTGGGTTTCATTAATAGATTGTGTTATATAACCTGTTCCATTAGCAAATACATAAATGTTTATTTGCCACATCTTATCAAATAACATAAAATCAGATTTGCAAATACATGCACATATGCATTACTCCAATTTACTTCGACATTATTCATGGATTCATGATCCTGCTTATCACCAGATACTCGATTTCATGCTGGTATTCATGAAGGTGCCCACCAAACCCCCCAGATTTCTGAGTGTGTGCCAGAAATGCACTGTTATTCATTGTTTGTTCTTTTTCTCTCATTAAAGGGGGCAATTCTTCAGATGGGGCAGCAGGAAGCATGACCCATTCCATGCTGTGACTGGAAAGCTTGAGACCTTTCAGTTCTGAAACCTGAGCAGAGAAATGAGAAGGTGCAAACCCTCACACAGCAAAATGAACCCTGTGTGACACAAGAATGTTGAGCTTCTCACAGGGCTGGTGCTGGTATTTTAAAGTTGTGATGAATGTGGGGTGAAAGCCTACATCTGCAGTGTTGGTGTAAAGGATTTCATAGTTAGTATTTTGCCCTGAAAATCTGCAGTTTCATCTTCCCTGCAAACCTTCACTCTAATTGGTGTCTCAGTGTCACATTTATTGCAAAATATTCTTGGACTGAAGCTTTCTTTACCAATAAATCTCAGAAATCTCACCTTATTTTTGGGCAATAAAATATGTTTCTAAATATCTAAATATTCTAAATATTTCCATTGCCAAGAGGTGCTGCTGTATAACCTGAAATGTGCAGAAAAAGTTTTTCACAGAGGAGAAAACCTGGAAGAACTGATA
>VZTN01030663.1:0-10401 GCA_013400515.1 Erpornis zantholeuca
CAAAAGATACAACACAGCTTCTACTCAAGGAAGAGCTAAGTAGAAGTAGGACTTTTCAGTGTGAAACAGAGAATTGGGGAGAAAGGTGCTTGAGGTCTGCAGGCTGACAGGACAAGTAGAGATTGTCCCATGATCTAATGAGGGAAATTTGAGTTGGACACAAATTCTTTTCACTGAGATCAGATAAGCACTGGAACATGCTGCCCAGGGAAAATACCCAACTTCTATCATTGGAAGATCTCCCAAGATAGACTGGATAAAGCCACCTGCAACTCAATCCATGTTGGATCTTAGTCCTTTAAGAAGATTGTACTGAATGATTTCTCAAGGTGCCTTCCAACCTACATTATTTCATGATTAGCAATTTCTTCTAGGACTGTTTTTTTGGGGGGGGGGGGTTTGTTAGCTTATAGATGCTGGTAATCTTGTCAAGTAACAAATGACAAAAAAGAGTTATCAGAGGAAGGAAAACCAATCAAATATTTGTAGAACAAGACTTATGTCTTGCTTTGGATCATGACAATACTTTTTATGACCTGGAAAAACCGAACTTTTAGTCTCGGACATTTTCAAAAATAAAAAAAGCAGTAGTAAACAATCCCTAGGGATTATGCAGCTATACAATGAAAGGGGAAGGTTTATTCTCAAGTTTTCTCTCCTAAGTCTGCAGCCAACAAGAATCTGAAGGACCGGGCTGTTAAGATAAACTGCTTATTTTATGACTCTCTCAGGGAGCCTGTCTCCTACCACATACAGCAAGACACCTCATTTTATCCTACACCAACCTTTTTCAAGTTACCTCAAGTTATCTGCAAGCTACCTCACGGAAACTGTTACTTCTTAACCTGACCTTTTTGCAGTCACTAACCCTATCTGTTGACTGGCAGACGAAGATGGACAGTGGAGTGTGCAGGGAGAAGAACAAAAGGAATTAAGATATCTGGATAATGGCCTGTGGGAAAAGCTGCAAACCCAGTACAAGAACCTGTCTGTAACTATTTGTTTCTTGCATTCCACTTCAGAAGAAAACAAAAATTTTTTTTCAGTGAACAAACTGAGAATTATGAAATCTAATTAGACTTCTTCCCCTGTTATTGAAATAATAATGTAAGGGGGCGGGGAGGTCTTCAAATAGTATCCATCTTACTGTGGACTTACAGCTAAAAGCAAAAAGCTAGGAAAAGAAATATAATCAATTAATGTATATAAGAAATAAGCCAAATAATGAAAACCAAAAAATTAATCACATAAACTATATTATTAGTTTTATACTCCTCAAAATTTATGTTGATATTAGTTACATATATTTGTTGAAATGAGTTGTCATAATTAGCAACATAATATATACAAGCAACAGTGCTTTAAGGTTAATACTGTATTTTTCCCCCAATGTATCTCAGAGTTTCCTCTTCATTTATCTGCCAAGTTAAGAGAGTTCAGCAGGTCCAAGTCTTCCATACACCAACTGATGATAAACATCAAAAATAGGACTGCATGTCCTACACTGCTGGGGAACAACGGAACTGAATTAAAGCTGCCCCAGAACCCCTAAACAAAATTTCCTTCCTTTCAAGAGCATTTGTTGCTCTGATTAATTTCCTTTTCCACATTTACGAAAATTGTTTCAACAGATGTTGACAGGTTCATATTAATATTTTCTTTTGGCATATGAATTAGGGAGTGGTAAAAAGCTTTCTAAAACTAACCAGTACAGAAGAGGAGGCAGTAAAAGCTTATTTTATGTGTTATGTTAAAGATGAGGATGAGCCCTTCATTCTAAATAAAACTGAAAGGGTAATTGGTTTTTTTAAAAGAGGAAGATGTCTGAAAGACAACATATTTATATATCTTCTTCAGTGAAATTACATAGTTTCTTGAAGTGATTTTTTGAAGCTCTTCAATTAAGCAAAAGAGAATTATCAATGAGTATATACTCACGATAAAAGCAGTACTTTCAGATACACCTGCAAAATACCAGACTGGAGGATGTCATGCCTTACATGATTAGTTAAAATGACTCTTCAAAGAATGCTAGTGATCTTCTCATGCAGTTGTGTTTGGGGACTTGGTTGGCTTTGTTTAGCTGCCCTCTTTTTTTTAATGCAAATGTAAAGGAATGTTTTCAAAGTACCATGAGATGCTACTTCCATATAAAGTTGTATGGGAAAACTAAAAATAGAAATGTAAACATAAATTACTGCAGAGGAAATGGTATCTTGCAGCATAATTTCTGTCAATGAACATGTGATACTCAATTTTTTCTAACAATCTTAACTGCAGTCTAAATTCCTTCCTTCAGCACAGTGACAGTGCATACCTATGCAAAATCTACAAGGGAGTTAAATTTTCATGAACTCCATACTAAATGAAAAATACTCTACCAACACATTCAAAGTGTCTGTTTCCAGGTTAAATGTCAAGTTTCCTTAGACAAAAACTTGTGTGTCCATTTTAAGGATGGAAAACTGGAATTCTCTGGAGAAGACTGATGATCGTAACATGCCAGTTCAAAAAGAGTGAAAACAGCAGAATTGAGAAACTGGAGGATACAATCAGCAAGTTAAACAAAACCAGCATACAGGTTGATGATGCTCTGACAGACCTATGTTAATTGTTTTATACTATAAAGACATGCTCTTTACAGATGATTGAGCAGGACCACGAAAGAAGTCAAGTCATTTGGTAGAGGTACTAATAAAAAAAGAAAACATACCCAGTTAGTAATTTTTAATGTGAGACACACATACTCATAAAAAGCATTCAAACCTATCTTGGAGAATGACTTATAATAGTCATAAGCCATGAAAATATATCAATATGTAGACTGCATGAGATGTAAAGTTTTCCTAGAAAAATTATTCCAAGCATGAAACTAATACCCAAAAGCTGCATTATTCCCTCATTCACAACAACCCACAAAACTTTTTAAAAATTTGTTATTTGAAAAGTACCCCTGTCTCTCAGAATCACATAGCTTTAAATTTAAGCTCTTAAAAAGCATTTTTTAAGGTAGAAAGACAGCTCTGAATAAAAGACTGTATGTTGTTTTACAAGGTTATTCACAGTATCCTCAGGAGGACAAATTTTCTGTTTCATGCAAGTATCCAAATATTATAGTGCTTTGCGAAAAGCAGTACAATTTTCTTTTCTCTGCACTAAAAAGCACAGTTGATAAAAGCACAAAATGCCAAACAACTTATTCAAATCTCTGTATATAGAAGGAAAAACATTTAAGTAACATTTAAACAATCCTGACAAGTACTGAAGCAGAATTATACAATCAAGGTGATGATCAAGCCTGAATTTTCTAAGGGGTCGAACTCCATGAAAGAAGAGTATCATTCAAGAGCACCAGATTTTTATTACTACAATATTGATAAGTAGCACAACTTCCTTCCCTTTCTCCCTGTTAGTTGACAAAAACCTCTATGAAAGGAAGAGGTACAGACAGGACAGACAGACATATGCTTCCAATTCTTCATTAACAATTTTCTCCCTTAGAGTAATGAAAATTCACTATTTTGAGGTTGCAGATTTTAAAATGAAAATGCCATATTACAAGCCTAAGATCAGTTACTAACAGATCAGTCCCAACAAGAAAAAATCCAGTGCAGTGAATATAAAATAGTTTTCACTTCACACAATGTAAGAGGTGAAATTCAGGCCTTGCACTAAGTTTCTAAATGAGGAAGAAGAAAAAGCTCAAGTCATGAAACAACATGTGTTTTTGATTGAGAAGAGCCATCTAGATGTTCCATATAAAGATTACATTAGACCTATTTTATGACAGCTTTGTTGTCTGATGCTTAAACATTTGAAAATTATAGGCCAATATTTTGTCAGGAAATATCACTGTTTGATGCTCTGATTATCTAACCGCCCAGACACTTATTTCTGAAAATAATACAGATTTTCATACTGATAATGAGTGTCAGCTGATAGAAGAGACTTCAGCTCTCTGGTTACTTTAAATAACCATTTGTCATCTAGACGTTTTTGCATGTTCAAATTTATAGTTGAAATTCATGCAAATCAATTCATAATTCTTTGCATGGAAATCTCTCAGCCATTCTTCTGAAGTGCTGAAGGAAATCTGACTTCATCTCTAACCAAAGTAGAGCACTTTAGCCTTCATGCTTAGCAGTTATAAAAAAAGGTTATTCAGCTCAATAACAAAACACACCAAAGATATAGCAGTAAACTTCTACTAAATCAATCTGTGCTTCCATTTGAGTATTTAGATTTTCATATTTTGAAGCTATCACAATTTCAGTTAAGATACCATCCCACATTATTGCATGGCAATTAAATTATTACTAAATTTTATATATTTTAATGAAAAAGTACGCAAACTGTGTATTTAGAATGCCATCATCAGGCAGTCAACATGGGTTCACAAAGGGAAAGGGCTGTTTAACTATTTCCATATCCTTCTGTGTAAAGTCAACCACCTCGTGGATGTAGTGTTCCTGGATTTTAGTAAGGCTTTTGATACTGTCCCTCACAGCATCCTTCTGGACAAGTTCTCCAGCTGTGGGGTGAGCAGGTTCAGAGTGCACTGGGTGAAGAAATGGCTGAAGGCTTGTAGTGAATGGGGCTACATCTGGCTGGTGTTGGGCATTAGCAGTATTCCTCAGGGCTCAATCCCAGGGTCACTTCTCTTCTACATACTCATCAATGACCTGGATGCAGGACTCAAATGCACCATTAGCAAAGTTGCTGATGATACCAAACTGGGAAATGCTGTTGACCCTCTCAAGGACATGAGGCCTTGCAGAGGGATCTAGACAGTCTGGAGCATTGGGCAGTGCTTAATTGCAATTTAACAAGTCTAAATGTCACATTCTGCACCTGGGNGTGAGTGAATGCATCCAGAGGAGGGCAACAAAGCTGGTGAAGGCGCTCGAGGGAGTGTCTTGTGAAGAGTGATCAAGGACTTTGGGCTTGTCAAGTCTGGAGAAAAGGAGGCTGAGGGGTGACCTCATTGCCCTCTACAGCTTCCCAAGGAGGAGAAAGGGAGAAGAGGGGCTGCTTTTTTCTCCCTGAGATCCAATGAGAATGGTTCAAAGCTCCATCATGGGAGGATCAGACTGGACATTAGGAAGCATTTCTTTACTAAGATGCTGGTAAAACACTTCCTAGAGAGGTGATTGATGCCACAAGCCTGTCAGTGTCAGAGAGGCATTTGGACAATTCCCTTGGAAACACACTTTAACTTTCAGTCAGCACTAAAGCGGTCAGTCAGCTGGACTAGATGATCACTATTAATATCCTTTACAACTGAAGTAGTCTATTCTATTCACAATACAGATTTATTTAAGGTAGATTAAGAGAATTCATGCTTTCAAATTATTTTCAATATTCACTGGAATGTAAATAGTGAGAACAGTATGTATTACCTCCAAGAATTTCATTCTTGCTACTACCCCTAGTGAAGAAGATGAATGAACAATACATTTTACTTAATCATTTTGATTGATAGAAAGGAAAATTTTAAAGTAAACAACACTCATCTGCATCAGATTTTACATGCTGGATTTTATGCTGTTTATGAAAACTTAAAAGCAATTTTCCAGCTAGAACTCCTTTTACAGATACCATTAGAGTTAGCAATTTTAAATTTTCCATGTAACAGCTTGTATTTCCACAATATGTAGCTAAAATTTTACTTTTCTATTTCAGAGAAAATTCACCATAATCACTGTTGCTCTATTTTCTCAAATTTTCCATTTATTACTAAAATGGAGCTTCGGCTTTAGTAAGAGACCTAGCATTAAGTATTTTTAGTACACTGCCAGAGCTTCTAAGACAGATGCCTCTCTCTGTGAGAGCAGCAGGTGGAAGGACCTGTTCACCAGTCAGAAGAGCATCAAAGCAGAGTGGGAGGGAGAAAAGCCTGGGAATTTGTACACCCAAGCACAACAAGAGTAATTGAAGCTATGTATTTTCAAAGGTGTTGAAAAGGACTCCAATCAAATCTCTTATCTTATTCACCATTATATTTTTACAAATTCTTACCATTTTTGGGGGGGGAAGAACCAAGAACACACCTGATAAATTTTTTACTTCAGCAATGGTAACATGAAGAGACACACAAACCAAGGAAGGAAGTGTTATGTATTCAGTTGCACTTTAGCATTGCTACCAGCAAAATTACCTGTACTGTTTATTGGCATAGAGGAAATATGTTCCCTTAACTAAAAAATGGAAAATTTCAGGTAACGCAACATGGATAACAGATGACCCAGTTACATTTCTCATTCTCAGCAATGTGGGTAACGATGGCTAACAGATGAAACATTTCAAATAAATCATATCTGTATAACTTGCAAAGATCACAGAAACGGAGAAACAGTTACATGAACATGATGTTGGAATTTTTTATTATTATTTTTACAAATAACGTGTGCATCTAACCCTATCCACTAGTTTATGTTGGATTATGGAGAAAGACCAAACAAGGGTAGGAGAAATCAAGTGGGAAAAGCAAAGCAATTATCCAAATAAGAAATCAGCAGAATACTTTCAGGTAAAATGGTAGTATCATGCCTGCCAACAATAAAGATTCAGATCTTATGTGAAAAACAAAAGGAGACTATGATCAGTTTAACAGTCACTGCTGGAACGAAGAGTGAAAAGGTCGTTTGCAATGCAAGGCCATAGAGCTGTCATACTAGAAAACAAGTCTCATAGTTTCATACTCGTGTTCTCCAGTTAGGAGAGCCTGGAATAAAGGTATTTACCTGAGTAATGAAGCTTAAGCTTAGTGAAGCAACACAGATACAGGGCTGATTTAATATGGTTTAGGAAAGGTTTTGCACAGCTCCATGCTTAATGTCCCCCCTTGGCAAACAGCAAATAACTACAACAAGAAGTGATGTAACATGACTGAAAACTTATTTTGTCAACAAATTATAGAAGAGGCCTTCAAATGTGTCAAAATTGCGGGATCACTCAGATCATCAAAGTTAATTAGTCCAGGGATTTCTGCTGCCACAAGCCCAACATCTTTTGGAAAAGGTAAGACTTCATTCCATTCGAAACAAAGTGTATGCTGACGAAACTACTACTACTACAAAGATAATGAGCATAAGAAAAGTAAATACAACACAATATAAACTAACACAAAAAGAATATATAAACCATGCTTGCAGTAGTGAAATACTGGGTTTTGATCAACCTGTTCAGAAAAGTACGGTAAACTATTACTAGGAAAGTAAAAGTTCTAAACATAACCAGACACATTGGAGAGGTAAAGACCAACTATATTTAAAAGAAGAGAAGATGCATACACAACCATCACTATATTCAATAAATCAAAAGTAGTGATCAGACGAGCAAAGACAATCTGCAGAGAAGAGCAAGGACAATCTGCAGATTATTGGCTCCCAAAAATTTAGTAAAAATTAATTTTTATGCAAAGAATTTGCAATACGCAAAAATGACAATGCAAACAAGGCATTATCTGACTCCTATTTCACAGTTCACTTCTGCCACCAAGACCAACAACTGCCATCATACTATCTACAACAATAACCTTCTGTTACCCACCATTTAACATCTTCTGCTCCTCCTTCTACATAGTTACCATTTTTCCAAGACACCTGGCTACAAACCAGGCTGCCTTACTGGCTGCCAGAAACCTCCAAAGCCACCTTCTGTGTGCTCTTAGCTCCATTCTGGATTCATATGTATAGGAGAAACTAATTCACATTTTAGATTCCAAACTTAGAACAATTACTGCAGGTAAGGATCTACAATTTATAGTATGTGTAGCTCCCTTTGACAGATTACATTTCTCGTACATGTAATTTTTCTCCCTATCAGTCAATTTGAGAACAATTAAATTATAAGGTTTCATTCCCTTTTTCCTGATAGCTCCCCGATTTGTTCCCTTCTAACCCTAGAATTCATTCTACAAGTCCTAAGTCTTATAGTGCAATTCTTGCTGACTCTGTTCAGTAGTTCAGGAAAAAACTTTATTCATACAGAACTGACATTTACTGTATTGCTAATTCTATTTTACTGTGTAATTTTCATAGTACAGGCAACACCAAGTATCACCCCATGACAAGATGCAAAAGACAAATAATATTAAAAGGATATGGAAACTCTAACTGATAAATCCATTTTTTTAAACCAAAATCTCAACTTTACAGTAGGCAGAAGTCTGTCATGGCCAAGTGAAGGAAGCCCTTTAGCTAGACAGAACTCACTGGTAAGCAGAGAGGTAAAAGTAGACAAGTACAGTTTGCAAGTATTCACAGCTCTCCTTCCAATTATTCTTTTTCCAAGGAACAGCCTATTTATTACTGAAAATGCAGAGCTGAGCATGAAAGGCCACACATTTTGCAAAGAAATTCCAGTATCATTCTCAATTACCCACCAAAAATCTAACATAATTATACAGTATACTGTTGTGATAAACTATGGTAGACCCAACTTAGGGTGTCTTAAATACTCTTTGATCTATACATATGCTTACAGACTTGTACAAGTGGTATAGAAATATGCACACTTGACAGTTATCATCAAAACAGTTCATGTTTTCAACAAGATTAATATAAAACTATACCATTCAGTGTTTAATCATTGTTGGACAAAATTGAAAGACAAGTTTACTAATACAAGCCTTCCACAATGCACAGCTCAGGACTTTAAAGCAAACTAGCTTAAGCAAAAAATGCCTTCCACCCTTTGGGAAGAAAAATGCTCCATGTGCCTTCTTTTGGAAGAAGGTCTTACTTAGGACTAACTGCTGTCAGTTCAGCTGACACAGTCAAGAGTAGTCTATGAGGCAAATCAAAGCAAAGTTAGGTGGGGACAGTAGGGACAGTTTCTTCAAAAGCATGTTCTTAATCAGAATGCTAAGGTAGGTTCACTTAAGCAGTTCATTCACACACACTTATAAAGATACGTAAAAAATGGCCTTTATCATTATGAACACCAACATCCTACAAGCTACCCATAATTTCTGAAACAATCTCATCATTCCATAACAACTGATCCTCCTATAATCCTCCCTTTGGGAAGACTTTTGTTAAAATACTGAATTTCTCATGCAATTGAATATTGACATCCCAGTAATTCTAAAGTGATTAACAGGAGAGCTGGAACCTGAAAACTGGTGTTCAGCATACTATGCATTAGCTAAGTCAAAGAAACATTGTGCAAATCTAAAAAGTAATCACTATACTCTCTTAGAATTTATTTATACTTATTTTTAAACCTTGCATTTTTAGACTGCAAGATTTTTAAGTAAAGCTAGTAGAATGGGTTACTAAACTTAAATGTGAATAGGAGGTATTGTTACAGGATGCATTAATTTCTGTCTTTTGACCTACCTATTTTATTACATTATTTGTACCTTCATTACAAAATTCAACAAAGCAATCTTCAAGAATTCATATACCTTTGCTGGGGGAAGTCCCAGATAATCTTACATGGATTTTCTACTTAGATATAATATGGAAAATACGGTTTATTTGTAGCTCTGAGTAACCTGCAGGCCTGTCAAAATGCTTAGATTCAGGGAGATTAAATTGAGGCAGAGATTTTTTCTTCTTATCTTTTTATAAATTTAGATTAAATTTATAAAAAGCAGTTAAATTAGCAAAGTCTGATTTTCCAAAATTCTGTACTCTACAGTTGCTATACAGTGTTCAATAAAAGACAGCACAAATCTCTGTTCTCCCTTCAACTAAGGCCCTAACAACAATATGAATTTTCTTACCCAGCTGCCTGGTTTTATGGCACTACTTAATTTTGAAATGCTTAGCATTTTGTCAGATTTTGCAGAAACTGGGTGAAAGATTAAACAGATGTTGGTACAAACACATACATAGAAAATAAGCTTTCGTGTCTTAGGAAGTTACAGTAAAAATTAAATACAGTAGGGCTTATCAACACTGAAAAAACACCTTCAACCAAGTTCATTCACAGACTGTCCTGCTGACTCAGGACATACACAGAATCTGTTGACTTGGAGCTCCCTTAAGCTCAGAGAATGCTCATTGATATTGTATTCAATTTTAATTAACAAAAAATATATCCACTCTTGGTATTGGCAGTTTTTTTAGATTTTTTTTTTTAATACTCCGTTAGTGATTTTCCCCAACAATCAAATAAAGTTCTTCTAAATCCATGCAATGCGGTATATTAAAAAATCTAGTATGGTGGGAATTTGCACATTTTTGTTCACATTAAAAAATGCATAGCATAATAGCAGGCATACATATTCAATTTACCATTTACCACCTAATGAAATCTACATAAGAAAATAAACGTAATTTTACAATGAACAGAAATCCCAACTGAAAGGGGCTTTAGAATTTTAGGTGAAAAGTAACCTATAAATGATTTAATTTTATGAGAGAAGTACCTGTACTAGTTTGAAATCAA
>VZTN01030667.1:0-15588 GCA_013400515.1 Erpornis zantholeuca
GGCACCAGCCTTACACCCGGGAGTCTTTGGAGCTCTGCCGAGCCTGAGTGTTGTTGTTATGTGTAGGTTTAGGGTTCAGAAAACCACAAAGCCCACAGCTCCAGGGACACTGCAGTTGAAAAGGCCTTGCCATGGCCAGCATGGAACTGCCACAACATTGCTCCTTCCTCGCTTTATTGCTTGGCTCCAGCCCTACCTCCGGGTTCGCTGAGCCCAATGCGGAGGTTAAACTTGCAATCTAGGGCTAGGGTTAGGGTTAGGGTTAGGGTTCAGAAAACCACAAAGCCCACAGCTCCAGGGACACTGCAGCTGAAAAGGCCAGGCCAAAACCAGTGCCACACTGCACTTATATTGCTTGCTCCACACTTTTCCATTCTTGGCACCGGCCTTACCCCTGTGTGACTTTAGAGCTCTGCCGAGGCTGAGCGTTATATTTAAGTGTAGGGTTAGGATTTTGAAAACCACAAAGCCCACAGCTCCAGAGACACTGCAGCTGAAAAGGTCTTGCCGTGGCCAGCATGGAACTTCCACAATATTGCTCCCTCCACGCTTTATTGCTTGGTTCCAACCCTCCCTCCGTGTTTGCTCAGCCCAATGCGGAGGTTAAACTTGCAATCTAGGGCTAGGGTTAGGGTTAGGGTTAGGGTTCAGAAAACCACAAAGCCCTCAGCGCTGGTGACACTGCAGCTGTAATCACCCTGCCATGTGACAGTGGAAATTTTCTCTTTTATCGGTGTCACCTTGTCTGTTGTTCATCACACAGTGCTATCTCCTGTGTCTCTCTGGGATTTTGTGATGGATGGGCAGATAGAGCGCAGAGAGATTTGTTGTTCCCCCTCGGAGCTTTACAGCACACACGTACCACTAGAAAATCTCTTTCTTATGTTTCGTGATTCAATTTTTTTTGTGGTCATGTTCATAGGGAGAAGCATGTTTGTTTTCACTACTGTCCCTTTGATTGTGTGCAGCCAATTGGGAGGGGATGAAACCCTTCATTTTCTCTAAGAAGTCAGAGGGAACTGTAGTCAGAGGATTTTAAAGAAGGGAACTGAAATCTGATGACTGCTTTTATTTTAGTTTATTTTAGAGGCAGACAGTAAGGTTTTGAATCTGTTTTATCTCGCCATCAATAGCAGTCAGGTTTACCAGCGTTTATTTTAGAGAACTAATGTATAAACCAAAAGCACTTAAAACCAGCACCAGCTTTTCATCCTTTTCAAGTCAGTGTGTTTGTAAGTAATACAATGTTATGAAATGTAACTGTGTGTTACTGTTCCCCCTGTAAGGATCAGCAAACCATGGGGAGCAGCATTCCACCAAGTGTTCGGGAAATGAGCTGTAAAACATGGAAGAAGGTCCAGGTGGTTCCCTGACATCCACATGGTTTTGATAACCCAATGCTCTTCTTCCTCTCGAGCTCAGGAACTCCTTCTTTAGTCTTCTGCTTCTTCTCCCACTACTGGCCCACAGGCTACAAATCAAGTGTCCCATTCCAATCTGTGCTGAAACTCTGGTAGCTCCACTCAGGCAAGGTGCTCTCCTCCCCCTCTCATGCCTGTACTCCTTTCTGGGGACAAACACTGGCACTTGAAGGGCTTCAATTGCCTGCTGCCATGGCTTGCCACACTGCACAGCCCTGCTTAGGAAACAGGATCTGTAAAAGGGTGCCACTGAAGTCCTCTCAGATGTTTTTTGGAAAAGAAGCAAAGAGGAATACTCGGTTTGAGCGTGGGAGGTTTAAAGCTGGTCTCCAAAGTCTCCCCAGGAGCAGTGGAACAGGAGCCGTACATGGGGTGGGTGGGTTTGGGTTTGCACCAAATCACAGGACTGAGTGGTGGGAAGATGGGGGGTCTCAGCTCAGGGCACACACCCTCTGTATCTCACTTTGGATATATTATTTTCTGATGGAAGGTGAAATGTTGATCCCCTCTCCTTTCCTCTTTATGGCATTGCTTTGCCCACTGCTAATTTAAATCTCAGGCATAAAAGAAATCTTTGTGTTCAAATAAAAAACATAAAGCTTCACTCTAGAGGCAATTAAAAATGAGCAGACAAAATATTATAATATACTGAACAATATTCAAATGCTTTTTAACTTTTTCCACAAAAATACATCTGCAGATCGGTGCCATTGCAGGGATTAGTCTAGAGGGATTTGATCCATAAAACAGAACAATATACTGACTTTTAATCTTTACTGAAATGGTGAGTGAACAGAAACACACACAAAAGAGGAGGAAAACAGCACAGAAGGAAGAAATTGTGGAGAATACACCGTGAATTTCTGGAACATTTTACGCTTCAAATATATGCACATGTGGGTTGTGAACAGCTGCATAATTTTTATGGGATCTGCCCCAAAAATTCTGTCAAAAATGTCAGGTACCCAAGGCTTTAATTCTTTTAGACCAGGCTCTGGCAGTGGAGCAAACCCAACAGGAAGGTCCCCAGGAGCCTTTTGTGGATAGTGTGGGTACACCATGCAGGGCACTGATGTCACAGATACCAACAACATAGATACATCACTCACATGTCTCCAGGAATGGTTCAAATGTCCAAAGACTCTTTGAGGTGGGAAATAGCAATGACAAATTTTGTGCTGGAGCAAATGTTAGCTTTGTCTTAGGTACTGCAACTAACTTTATAGAAATGCAGTCTTCTGCCCAGATCAAATTTTTCCTGCCGAACAGTCTGCTGTGGAGAAACCCAGAGTCTGTGACAGTGAAACTCTGGTGAGAGACTCTCTGTTACCTCTCTCCTCACGGTATTGGATTTCCTAGTTTTTATGTCCCATACCACTGATGGTACAATAGAAAGACAAAGCTGATGGTTCTCTATCTGTCATCAGAAAGTTGTCTTATCTGGCCTAGGGGTAGTTTCTCAGAGATGTGCTTCCTATTTTTCTATAGCCAAACTACACTACAGAGGAAGGATTAATTAAAATAGAAGAGAAGCTGGAGAGGGAGGCTGGAGGGAGAGCCATTGTGATGAGGTAACTCTCTCTTGAATTAGTGCAATTAGGTTGTGTTATGGTCAGATTCTGGTACATAAAATTAGCCCCAAAGATGACCTTAAGAACCGTATTTCCTTCTGAATGCAAGTGCAACTTTATCAACATCACACCTGACAGATGTGTGCCTAACTCCTCCTTAAAGATACCCAGAGATGAAGTCTTGAAGTTGAGGCCTCAAAACTTAAATAAGCTTTAGTGAGCTATATCAATGAGCAGCTGTGATTACTAGAATTAAGCTTATATTATAAGGAACTGGAAAAATCAACCATAATTTAAAAATCTGAGTGTGTAGGCTAAGTAGCCAAGCCACAGAGGTGATTCAAAATTAATCTCTGTAGACAGGTGAGACAATAAATACCCTGATCTTGCTGCCTTTTTCAGTTCATTTGTATGGGGTTTTTTTCCCTTTTTTAACAATTGAGGGCTTTCTCTGTCTTTTATAATACAGATTTGCCTAAAGATATGTTAATATCATAATATCTTTTGGTAGGGAGAAGGAGGAGGAGGGAGGAACGTATTGTTTGGTTTTAACTGAGAATTATTTCTGCCTTCATTTCACATGGGTGGAGGTGAGCAGGTAGCAAGGCAGTAACCAGTTAAGACTTCTTACCTGCCTTGACTCTGGAGCTGCTAAGTTCCCTTCTATGGGTTTGCAAAAACTGCTGCTGAAAATCCGTATTTAGTACTTCCTTGGTTTTATCTGGTTTAAATGTCTGGATAACTGCTTTTGTCTCTTTTGTGCTTACTATGGCCTTCTTTTGGAATCCTTTCTCTCCAAAACTGCTGAGGGATGTACGGGGAAAATTGTCTGAACTGAAGTCTTGACTTCAGAATTAGGTCGCGAGTTATTGTCTGAGAATTTGGTCCTTAAAACTAAACTGTCAGCAAGAATCATTGAAATTGCTAGGAAATACACTGTTAAGAAATCAGTTTGGTTTTACCTGCACAGCAAAGGAGGCTGCTGTTTGTACTTCAGCGAGGCTGGGATTTAGACAGTAGTTAGGCCTGTTTTATAGCACAGACTTAATTCTGGCACATACCTTCATCTCTCTTTGATATTTTGCTCCAGAGCCAACGTAGTTAAGGCCACAATGTTTTGAACTGAGTACATCCTTTACGGATATGAATCCCTTTTCTAAAATGGAAAAAGGAGAAGTATATTGTGACTGACAGCTCAATCTCAGCTTTGCATCTAAGCATAACTCTGGTCCACGTGCGAGGCAGGAAGTGAATTGCAGAGCTTCAGAAATAGCACAGAAACCTACATTCTGCTTGCAAATGCACTGTTCAGCGCTTCCACAGGGGCTGTAGCTTGGTCCCCTGCAACAAAGACAGCAATCTTGGTGTGGAATAACATGCAAAAAGCTATGTCATGATACACACTCACAATCAGAGTGCCTTACAGCAGGTAGGAAATAATCTAATTGCTTGGAGGATGTGGTGGAAGTTTGCCTTAATTCAAAGACTTTGTGAGAAAATGAAGCTGAGTGTGGCAGAGCAGGACTTTGGAGGTTCAGTCTCGTCCCATGAAACTGCAGTTAGGTCAGGTGTGGTGCATGCTAAGGGAAAGTGAGCCAAGATCCAGCACTTTTGGTCAGTATGGAATGCAAGACCTGGCATTTATAGCTAATAAAAAGTGTCAAAGTAGCTCTAAGCAGGCTGAACTCCATCCAACAATCTGCTTTATTTTGGTTCTTTTTCTCGTCTTGTGGGACTGGGTTTAAATAACAGTGGGTCTGTGTAGTGAAATCTCTTGAAATGATCTACAAAAGAGGTTTAGCTGACCCTGTGTGCTTATTCCCAGCTCCCAGTGCTGTCCCTTTCTTTCTTTGCAGAATGCTTTTATTCCTAAGGCATAGTGTGGGCAAAAATACACACATACACAATATCCGTTCCCGCAGATTACTCTGGTGCTGGTGCAAATCAGCTCTCAATTCCTGCCCTTCTCATGCCAGCACATGATTAATATCCCAAGGTGTATCTTGCCCTGCATGGTCTGGTGAGGGAGTTGTTGTTGAGGAGCAGCATGCTGGCTGCAGCTACGGGAGGTCTGCTGGCATCGCCCAGATGAGCACAAGCACGGCATCGCTGTTCAGTCACTGCAGAGGATCCAGGGTGTCCCTGAAATACTGTGCAGGTGCAGTCTGGCCACATCTGTGTTATCTGTGTCCAATACATTGCCTCAAGGGATCAGTGGGAAGGCAAAGTTCAAGTGCCCTCACCAGGCTGGTGATGATGGAAAAGTGTTGGAGGGGTGGTAGAAAGCTCTGTCCTAATTCCACCAGTGCAGCACTGGTTGTTTTTTGCACCTCTGATGCAATCTGCTGCATCTACCAGAGTCTATCCAGGGAGTGTTAAGATCACAGAGGATTGAATTGCTTTTTTGGAAGGCATGAGTCTCATCTGAAAACTTGCAGATGAAATCCTAAATATCTTGAAATTTCTAGAGGAGCAAAAGACACGGACATAATCATGCTGTGGTATTCTGTCACCATATTTAATGCAGTTCATAGTTAATTGTATGTGTAAATAAGTATATATTCATCTCTTTGTTAAATAGTTTCTCTACTTATGATTCTAGGAGTTTTTCATATTAAAATTAAGACAATATATGGTTACATATCACCTATATTTGCAATCCCATTGTAGAAGAAATTGTGGTAGTTTTTGTTGGTGCATTTCAGGAACAAATATCTGAATCTGGTTTATTCAGATACACCAAACACATTTAGTTGCAATGATGGAAGTATATAATCTTTTGGAATGTCACTTTTTATTTGCCTGAATGGAAAATAAACAGCCCCTTCTTTTTCCCCACCTCAAAAACAACCCCAAAAAACCAAAACTGAAGATTGTTTTAAATGCTGGAAAACACCCATAGGAGATACAAAATGGAGAAACAGAATTGTCAACCTTCCTGAATGATTAATCCTGGATTTTAAATGATAAACAAGATTTCTTCTCGAGTGATAATTTTTGGGAAACCACAACTAAATGGGAGGACAGCTTTCCATTGGCCCAGTTGAGTTTATTTTCATCTACACTTCATGGCATCATTTTCCATGGTTAGTCCCATGGGGATAATTCAATGTTAAGCATTTCACTTACTGTGAAGCACGTTATGGAAGACCAGTCTAATGAAAGTAATTTTGCAACTCTAAGAACACATCCATTGCCAGGCCTCTTGGGCTCCCTGTTTGGAATGAGGGGAAGGAGACAAGCGTAGGACACTTGAGGGCTGGACCTCCACCTCAGTTCCTTGTGTGCTCTGCACCACTGCCATGCGATGGCAGAGCTCTGGGTTTGGTGGGGTAGTGCTACCACCCTCGCTTGTAGAGCCCTGCAGGGATATGCCTACAGTCCATGCTACAAATGGGAATAACATCACTGCTTCTATCAGGTTTGTGCTCCTTTCCTCACTGTGTGTCACAGTTTTCTCTGCCAACAGCTTCATTGATCAAGGCATAAATGAAGGTAGGGAGTTGACATTTGCTGTCCTCTCAGCACAGAGAGGAATGCTAGCTCTGCAGTCTCTTAAATGAAGGAGAAACGTGAAATCACTTTGCTCCCCTTCTGCAGAGAAGTCATTAACCTCACTAACAGTGAAGGGGGTAGATTTTTAAACCCCATGCCTGGGGGATTAGACAAGCAATTGCTCTTAATGTCAGCATTAATATGTCTGAGTGAGTTAGTCTCTTCCTGAAAACATAACCCAGGTGAGCAGAGATTCTGACTGTGCAGCTTTAGCCCAAGTGAATGAAGGAGAACAGGGCTTACAAAGGAAAGGCCAAACCCAGGCCTGTTTATGATAAAGAAACATCTACATGTTTACATTTATAAATGTGAATTCCAAGGAATATATATATTTATATATATATTTATACATATATTTATATATATATTTATATACGCACACATATGTATATATATATATAAAATATTCAGTGTGAAAAATAAAAGGCTCTTCACCAATGTTTTGGTATTGTGCCTTAAAAAAATGACACTTTCCACTGCCAGTCATGACTTTAAGTCAGATTATGGCTAAAAATATTAAGGGAAGGATCACCACAGTAACAATCACATTGCTCCCCCTCTGCAGAGGAAATGGAAAAACACTCAAACTTTGCCAACCTGAATAAATTACCCAGATTATCAGAGCTGTAAGGAAAGCCATATGTAAGCAACTCTCTGTGTGTGTTTGTGTCTGGGAGTGTGTGCAAATGTGTTAACTGGGTTGCAACCCATTAAACATTTAAGGTCAAAGGGGGCAACTCTGAAAATATGCTCAAAAGACAAAAAATTACTGTGGTTGTACCTGAACTGGCAGCAGATACCGTGTGAAGGGCAGTGCTCACTGTAACTCTGGGGCACTCCAGTCCAGCAGCTGGGCTGGGCTCTCCTGCCCATGGTGGGCTGGAGATGGGATGCAGGTCATTGATGCTCACTTGGTCTTGCACCAATGTGAGGCTGAGAAAGGGCTGCTTTGCTCACACAAATGCACTCTTACTCCAGTCTTGTAGCTGTTTGTACATACTTGGCGCAATTTGCTCTGCCAAAGTAAAACGTTTCGTTAGCCAAAGGAGGAAGAACAGGGGTGGAAGGGTGAGGGGGCAGGAGCAATATTGTCACTGCTGGAGTTGAAGCACCTTATGCAGGAGTGTGTGCTGGAAACCTCCTCTTACTAGGTTGCCCACACTGTCCGTGAAGATAAGATGGCTATCTTAGAGGCAGTCCAAGGACGTGACTTAGAATACTTGAAAGGATGTCAAGCTCTTTGGTGAATTTATATTGCATTAAAGACTCTGAATCATCTTATGGAAGCCTGAAGCACATGGTTTTTGAGCACTGGAAGTGAAGGCATAGAGTGCAAAGGCTGTGTGTTCTCATTCTCTTGCCATTAGAATGAGCACTTGTTTAACTGTTTGTAGGTCCAGAATTAAACCTTGCATTGTTGTCTGTCCAGGGGGCTGCTATCGCTTTCTGGCTTGGATTTCTAGCTAGAAAGGATCCTCAGTTATTTTTGGGATGACACATTTTAAATAAATGGTACTTGACTGGTCTGTGTCTTTAGCCTTTTCTATTTTCCAGATTCACAGATGTTTTGCAAAGGAGGTGTATGCTCCTGTGGAACAAATTTAAACCTACTGATAACATTTTTTTTTTTTTTGCTATGTAGCCTAATGCAGGCTTGGGCTTGGCCAGATGATCTAAGTGATGCCAGTGATATCCTGGTCCCATTTGAAGTATCTACTGAATGACTGGTGCAGTATATATATTATATATATTGTGTATATATTTTATATCATTTATATATATATTGTATATATATTGTCTGTTGATGCAGACTGAATTCCAGTAATGACCCATACCTGATGGTGACACTGCTGGAAAATGGTTACGATGGCTGCTGTCAGAAGCATATGGGGCTCTCTCCTGACTTGCAGTAGGTGCTATTCAAGGCCCTCGTGTGCCGGTGCCAGAGAGGCACATGAGCAAGCAGGAGGTTTCAGCTTGATCAGGCTGTCTGAAAACTCCTGCTGTTACCTCCAGCTTGTAAAGAACAGTTTATGGCAAATTTGGTTTCTCTGCAGTACTCTGCTTTTTTGGTTTTTAAAGTGCAATTTTTAAAATTTTCTTACCAATTCATTTGAAGGGCCCTTAGGGCCCATCCACCTTGCTCTATTTTCTGTGTTTTGATAGCTGCCACCTTGCTGTGCCCACTGTGGCTCCAAGGCTGGCAGCCTGCTTAGCCACAGAGCCTTGCCACATGGCATGGATGTTGTGCTGGCTGGTGGTGACACTGAGCCACTGCAGTGGGGAAATCTAACCGCAGCAGCAGGAGTTAATGAATCCTACATCACCCAGAATCAAGGACAGGAATCCCAGTGCTCAGAGGGTTTTTGTGGAGGTCTGCTGCAACCTTGATGTGTGAGTGAGTGGAGGAGATGAAAGCATATCTGGATGGGCTAAGGAATACAAAATCACTGGATTCTAACACTTAATTCAGTGTTTGTGTATTAGTTGGTTTGTTTTGGTTTGGGGTTTTTTTCACCATCCCTTTTCAAGATTTCCTTGTTTTTCTGGGCAAGGAAAGATGATTGGTACATATGGTTAGATGAAAGTCTGGTATGATTCTGTTATTGTGTGTGGGACCTTTAAAGATAAAGTGTTCCCCAGGCTGTAGTCTAGAAGCGAATGCCATGCATCAATGCAAGATAGCCCTTACAGTGAGTTCCACTCTTGTTTGTTTCCCATGTTTTTATTTCTCTCCTTGCTTGTTTGATTTAATTCGAAAGAAAAACTATTCTGGTTGTAGGCAGTTTTTATCTAGGCATTCTGGAAATGGAACAGGATTAGATTTGTAGAAAATATAACTGTGAAAATCCTACAAGAACAACATGTTGCTTCCCCCACCATCCTGTTAAAGTCAGGTCTAATCAGGATGTCTCCTCTGTACCACCCTGATCTACCTGTTAGAAGGACAGATTCTGAACTGGATGAGAATGGATTTTCTTTTTCCTTCAAAATTACTGTCTCCAAACTCAGGTCTGTATGTTATAACCAACACTTTGGTCTAAAGCTGAAGTGATTCCCAGCTGCAAAACTCATATCTGAGTTACTGATAATGAGATAATATGTGAGAAGCCACCAATTTCTTTCACCCAGATTTACTGGATTAAAACCTCAAATAGGAGGGGTATATCTAAAGCAGCTCTGGGTCTTGTCTGCATTATAGTTTGGGAATAACAGACTCAGTAGCCTCTAAGCTGAACTCAGCCTCACAGAGTGCCTTTCTGGGGACTAGTTTTTTCTGTTTGTTGTACCTTCCTGTCAAATGTGATGGGAAATCAGTGCTGAACAGGAGGTCCCTAATCTCCATGGATACTTGTCTCTGCATGGTGTCAAAATCTGAGTTGGCTGTTAATTTTCTCATATTTTACATATGACTAATTTACTTAGGAAGGGAGGGGAAGGAAGGAGGTTATTTGGGATTGAAGTAAAAATGAGAGAAAGAAAATTTTGCGGTGGTACTCAACTGTAGCTGCTGGGAGGCCTCCAGAAGCCTGTCCCATACCTGCATCCCCCAAGCTTGTTGCCAGCTCTCACACTTTGTTCTGTGCTCAGAGCAGGGTCTCAAAGGAACACAGCTGCTGCAGCTGCTTGTAGACCAAAAGGTGACCTTTTAGTAGCTGAGGAAAGATGCATTATTTAGTGCATTCCTGGCTAAAATGGAAATGAAATGTTTTTGTGAGCGGAAAGATTTTTTTGTCCTTTCACTTGGATGCATCCTTTTTTGCACACACAATAGTGTGGCATGCACACCACTCCTTGCAGTTTCTTCGGGGTAAAGTTTTTGGTAAGACTTTGAAAAAACACTGACTGTTTACTAGAAGGACCCTACTAGCCAAATGTAATAGACTTCAGTTTAGAGGTACCAAGTCTGCAAAAAACAACTTCGATTTAAATTATGTGTAGGAGTGAAAGGTTCCTGGTGAAGTGTCAGCTGGTACTGGTAAGTACCATAACCAGCTGTTACTTCAACATGAAGTGTTTTGCTTCTTTCAATTAATCAAGAGTCTCTTGGAAGTTGCCAGAACAGGGCATTCATTACAGGGACCTTTAATGAGTAGAATATTTGTAATTTGCATAGAGAGAGGCTTCAGCAGGGATACCAGTGATCTGTGATAGCCAGGTACTCAGGCACTTGGTGTACCTGTTGGGTGAAGGAGAGGAAGCAGATGGGACCAATTTTTCACAATGTCTGACATTAAATTTCCCGTGTGGTCTTCCAGACAGAGATTCAAAGAAGCTGGAACCTACCTCTCCTGCTGACTGTGAATGAAGACTGCAGTATACTCTGCTACAAGTCCATCTGCTCTTTAACTTCATAATTTTTTTTTTTTTAAATCTATCTAAGTGTTTTTCCTTTGAAGTTTCCAGCACTGTTTATGAAGGCTCAAAAGGGATATTATTCATATGTTTCAGATGAAGAAAGCTGAACTGTCAAAGTAACAACTGACTTGAGAATAGCCAGTATTCTCCAAGGCATCAGCATTTAAAAGGACCTGGAAAAAGAACCTGTGTGTCCCAGGAAACTTCACTGATCTCATGAAGCCCCAAAACACAGGAAGGAGAAAAAATCTGCACAAATGAAGGAGTGCCCAGCAGACCATGTTATCTTATTGAAAACCCCAGTGGTAATTTTTTTTCATAAAATGATAGGTATCTGCTTCTGTGGGATTATTTTTAGCAGTAAATGAATAGATGGTGTAAGACAAGTGAAGAGGGATTCTGTAAATAACCACAAGTGTTTCAGTTACCTGTTTGGCTATTCTTGATTGTTATAATAAATGGCACAAGATGACAAAAAATGAACACCTTTCTACTCAGAAGATAAACTGCTTTTAAAAAAGAAAGGAATGAAACCCATGTCTATGATTTCCAGTTAATTAAAATGTACATGGCTGGAGAAGCATTAGACCCCTGAGCAGCTTTCAATACATTTCTCTGGCATGTCCTTACTGACTCCAAGACCTTATTTCCAGCCACAGTGTCTTCTCATCCTAGTCCAGCACCCTTCAAACCAGCCTTCCCCAAAGGACACAGCAGACATTGTCTGAGAAAAGAGCTGAGCACAAGCTGGTAGGCACTCACTGCAGGGAGTTTTAAGTGCTGTGGGATTCAGTCAAACAGTAAAGTACAAGCTTCTACTGTGACTCATCTGGTGTAAAACTAGTGCTAAGTATTGTACATAATTAAGACAACATTATTACAGTGAGATGGCACTTCTTTTTTTGGTATGGTTAAAGTCTTGAAAAGGTGTAATGTTTTCAGCTTTCAGATCTGTGAAGATGAGGAATTCTGATAGGAGTTCATTCTAAAAGATATAATGGCTACAGTGAGTTTAGATCATAATTTGCGTTATTACTGAAGCTTTGCATGCACATTTCTGTTGCCTTTGTGAAAAGCTGTGGTATTTGTGAGAATAAACACGACCTTAGAGTCGTGTTCATTAGATAAGGCTTGCAGCACTGGCCTCTCTACACATTCCGAGGGTTTTCATAATTTTAATACCCACAAATCAAGTATTTTATTTTGAACCACATTTCTTAAAGAGGTTCTATTGGTTTTTCAAGTAACAGGCACAAAAATTGTATTTGCCATTGAATGCAACAGAAAATGCTGGTGACAGTAGTCTCACTGAGCTAGAGATTCAGCATTTGAACGTTGACTGTCAGCAGGTACAGAAATATTAGTAAGACATTGTCCCTACCAGTGGGAAAAGTTGAACAAGTAGGTGATTCTAATTTGCTTATTTGCCCCAACTTTTTCCTTCAGAAATCCACAAACCAACTTTGCTTTTAATGAATGTATGTTCTTGGTTAAAATTTATTGTGGTGTAATGCAAAGAAGTTCAGCTTATTGGTCATTCTAAAGCCATTTGTTCAAGTTACTTGATTCTCATTATCCTTGGCTAGAAACTGCTATGGTGTTATGATATTCTTTCTGCTCATTGATTATCTGTCTCACTTGCAAGTGAGAGGTGGAAAAACTGACTTCAAGATGATGACTTGGGCCATTTTAAGGGACAGGACTTTAAAAGAACCCATTTCCACCTGTGTATTCCAATGGATCCCTTTGAAGTATGTTTATGTTCTTACTGGAAAATCCATTTCCATGGCTATTTCTTCAGCCTAACTTTACCACCACTTTTCTTATTGTTTCCTAACATGCTGTTTGTACCGTTTCATATACATCTCCAAGGGACTATTCATGTAAGTTACAGGAACTACAGAGTCTCAGGAAAAATCCCAGACAAACAAAGCACTTGGGTGAAGACATCTTAACTACAGCTAGTGAGCCTTTTTTTTTTAAGAAGTTGAACAAACTATAGTATTTTACAAGTCTGAAGATTAAGAATTCCTAGGGCCTTTCTGAAAAAATGATCATGTAACATAAAAGACAGATCAATTCCTGTTTTGTTTGCACTGCTGCTTTCCGGATGAGTTTCCGGTCTATTAGTGAAGCAGCAAATGCTCCCCCAGCAACCAACCATTGATGTTTTGAAAGCAAATCAAAATCACTGTAAGGCTGTTGAAGAAAAGGGCTTGAAAGGGAAAGACTGAAAGATCATACCAATCTTATGGTGGCCGCAGAAGTTTGTGAAGATTACAGCTGAGAGAGAGGTGGGCCAGAGACCAGAGAGAGACCAAGGGATCAAGGACAAGATATATGCCTGCAGAGTTTTGTCCTAACATGCCTTCGTGAAGGCTCACAGCCTAAACAGCACAACTAAAAGCTTTGTAGGGTTGATCTGTTAAGGGCACACACCAGAGGTGGAATTGTGTGAGAGGATGGATAAGTCTCAAATGGAGAGAGCACCTGTTGACCGTGGTGATTACCTTGGACTTTGTTCAGCCTTGACAGGATTTACAGAGAGTCTGGACATGTAAGAGAAATGCTGTGCATGCCTATTCTTTGTAACATAGGGTTTTCACTTCAGCTGAGGGGCCAGGGACCTTGCTGTGGGTGCATGCTGGACTTGCACTCCTCATGCATTCTCAGCTGCTCTGACTTTATCTTTATTCCGACCACGAGCTCATTACAAGCCCAAAGGGAAAAGTATTTGTATTCCTCTGTGCACATGGACAGTAATTTTGTGGATACAGCACAACACTGTAGAAAGAGGCAGGTATATGGACCATTTAGAAGGCAATAATTTCTTCTAACTTTTTAATTTATTTTTTTTAGCCACACTGCAAAGCTATAGTGGGAATAACAAGGGAAAGAAGTTGCAGACTTCACAAAAATCAAAACCTACAGCCTATGCTGGATGAGTTTATTTGGCACACATCTTTGATTATGAAATGAATTTTGAATGGCTTTTGAACTTCTTCTGGATAATGATTCATCTTTTCGATTTCCCTTTTCCCTCCAGAACATTCACCATTAACAAACCAACCAGTTGCAACATTTTACAATCCACATTTGAACCTATTTCTCAAAAGATTGCACATTTCCTTGAATAAACAATTACTCAGTTCATTTGCACAGAGACAAGGTCAGTCCTGGGAGTGAAAAAAGTGAAAAATGCATCAACAACCCTCTCTAGCAACCATCTTTGAAATGGTCAAGAAGCAATTGCAGTAGAAATGTGTTAAACTGCAACTTCATGTTGCAGAAATGCCACATCAACAGGCAGCTTAAGTGTTTCTGTACAAACAGATATTGTACAGCCTTGGTTTGGTTGAGTTGAGCCCATTACAGGGTTTAGGCACATGCCTGAAGATGGAATTACACGACTGAAGTTAAGATGTGCTTAAGTGTTTTGTTGTGTATGGGCCTACACACTACATCTGTGTTTGTATTAAGAAGAAAAGCTGTTCTACAAGACATTCAGGCTTTTTAAAATGTATTTTTGTTCTGAACTGGAACAGGAAGTTTTATCTTTTAATGAAATTTAGGAGATCTTTAATTCCAGAAATCTTGTTATTGGGCATACTTGAAACATTGTGTGTCAGTAATGTTGAAACTATTTAAGACATTAAGATTGAAATATTTCGTGTCCACATATGTTACTAAATTAATTAGAAGCAACTGTTAATTAAGCATGCTGGGATTGTCTGAGTTTGTATTACCATCTCCTAAAACAGAAAAGAGCTGAGGTCTGGTCTAGCTTCTTGGCTGAGATGCAATGTTCCATGAACATGCTTCTCAGCTGAGTAGTAAAACAAGGATATTCATCTGTGCAAAGAGTAGACCTGGACCTGCTAAACCTTGCTGAGTCCAACTGGGTTTTAGGTAGGGACATCTCAAGTGTCTTGTACTAGGTCTTTGCTGCAAGTGCTTCAGGAATACAGGGCACAGACCCAGTGCTTTTGCTTGTAGGTGGTTTGGGTCTTCCTTGTCTTGTTGATTCTGCCTTTGAGGTATTCAAGATGATTCCATGCTGTCCAGGAGCCGTGGTAGTTTGGGCACAGCACCGTCATTTGCATGTGATGCTGTACATGACAACTGAACCCCTCAGGACTGCAGCTCTGCAGCAGCCAGCCTGGGTGAAGAACTAAGCTTCAGCCACTTAAAGTCAAGACGAGTCTTTGCAGGAACTTTAATGTTCCCTTCAAGCCTATTCTGCCATAGACATCTGTCCTGGGTTGAAGTATATTCTGTTACCATCTTTGTGAGCTGTTGGAACCAGGTGGAGCAGTGTTTTCCTTGCCTACCCCCCCTGGGCTATCTGCTGTTAATGGGCCATCAATGCCTGGTCCCATGACTCAGAGATAACTCCCCCCTGGACTACCTCCTGTTAATGGCCCATCAGTGCCTTATCTCATGACTCACCATCCCATTGTGAGATGCTGTGCCCAGAGGGAGGAACCAACTATTCCATCCTGGATATAAGATGAGATTCTGAACACCACACCAGCGCTTGCCCTCTGGACTCCCAGAGGACAAGACCTATTGCTGGACTTTCAGACCCTTCTTTCTACAGGATCACCTCTTCAACAGAACTGCTTCGCTTGGACTGCCACCACCATAGAGTGTCAGGTTGTATTCTGACTTTGTCAGTATCC
>VZTN01030667.1:17360-51535 GCA_013400515.1 Erpornis zantholeuca
CTTCAACAGAACTGCTTCGCTTGGACTGCCACCACCATAGAGTGTCAGGTTGTATTCTGACTTTGTCAGTATTCTTGTACTACTGCAATTATTTATTTCTTTTAATTTTCTCCCATTAAATTATAATTCTGACTTGCGATCTCCCACTGGTTTGATTTCAAACTAGTACAACATCCCACTACCTGAGGACTGCAGCCTAGCTTTAAACTAAAATCCAAAATTTGCAAATCAAAGCTAAGCATGTTTTGGTAACTTCTTACTAATTATATTACCATAATCAATTGCGATTCCCTTGAAAAAGTTTCAGTATTGTGGAATCAGCCTTCACTATAAGAAGACTGATGCATTGGAAAAGATTCAAGCAGCTCTGTGAGTATATAGCAAGAATGATAGACAAAGTCTTACCACACTGAATATATTGTTTATTCTGCCTGTCTAAATATAGTGGCTGTTCAAAAGTGAGTAGATACCTGGGAATAGTCTATGAATGGGAATCACACTCTATTCCCCTCTGTTTCCCCTGCTCTTCAAGTTACAATCTCTTTTCTCAGTCTTACTGCATGACAGATCAAGTAGGGTTGGTCCCCAGGCCGAGAGCTTGTTTGGGTAGGTGAGCTTAAGAAGACTGAAAAAATTGCTGTAGATAGGAAACTTTCTATGGCCCAAGCATATGGCACCTGTGGTGAAATTTATTCAGACAAATGTTTTATTTAAAATGGGCCTTCTTGCTTAAGTCTCTAGGTAGTTATGGCTTTGCTTGGATGTCCTGCCCTTTTCTTCTGGAGTAGGAATAAATATCCAAGGTGCATAGCCTTTGTGCTATTGTCAGCTTCTGGGTCAGCTGGCCAGCAGAGAAGTTGTCTAATCCCATTTTTGAGAGATGTTCTTTCATCCTTTAAGGCCTCAATGCCAGCAAAACATCAACCAGTAGATTTAGCTGGAGACTGTGAATATTGCCCCTTATGACAGACCCTCTGCCCTTGCTTGGCTTCTCTTATTCTTCCTGTAAGAAACTAGGGCAGTTCCTAGTATCCAACCAACAGAATTCTTTGGCTTCAGATCTGATTAAGAATAGGAGCAGGAACCTGGATTCTGTGTTCATAATAGTTATTATTATTACTATTATTATTACTATTATTATTATTATTATTATTATTATTATTACTATTATTATTTTGATGCAGTTACTACATGTATGGTTATATTTCTATCTGAAGAAACAGAACAGCTTCACAAATGAGTATAAAAAGATGCATGTGTTTTCCCAAGCTTGTATGTATTTTACTGTAATCTGACACTTACTGTAAGAAATATACTTTATATAATTTGCAGTGGCAGACATATATTCTGATAGAAAAAAAATGTATTGGTAAACTGTGTATCACTGATAGTAACTTGCAGCAGTATTTTCATAAAAGTAAAGGATAATTTAGTACTTGGAAGTTAGGCCTCAAGACCAAAATAAAATGCTTTTCTGTTTCTGTACCTAGCCTAAGATGTATCTCACCTCACTGCAGACATCAGCAGTGTAGACACATATGGCAGAACCCATCACCCCAAGCTCCCTTTGCAGTCAATACAGGGAGCAGGCACTTTTAGGCCATGATTCATCTGACCTATTTACATGTCTGCTGTAGGAGGAGATGAATCACTGCCTAGACTAGATCTGTGCGGAGGATAAAGGGAGCCTAAGATGGCCAGCACAGATGTAGATGCTTGTAAAGCTCTACAGTTTGAATTTAGGCTTTCAGTTTGGAACAACAATTTTTCAGAGAAGAGTAAAATTTCCTAAGCTGTGTTTTCCTAGCAAAATATGTGTATGAATATATACATATATGCTTTCTTCCTGCAACAGAAACATTTGCAACAATATCTTTTGAACACTGGCCCTATATCCCTTTCCAAATGTTCTACCATCTGAAGAGCTGCCATTTTATCTCTCTCTGCCTCTGCCCCTCTTTCACACATATAGACATGTGTACACATACCATATTTCAAAGCTGGGCCTTCTGAATTTTCAGCATTAACTTAAAATATATTGCTCTGTGTGTGGCAGCCAGAGCTGCTGTTACACACTGAGAAATGTATTAACTGGGTTTGTTTTTTCAAAAAACCCAAAGAAAAATATGCAAACAAAACCACCAAATGAAGGTTTCTGAAATGTCATTCTGTTTAAAAATAACTTTTTTATTAGTTTGTGTTTTTTTCTTCTAGAATCTGCTCTACTCTGCCTGCAGCCTTGGTGAGGCAGAGCATCATAGGAAGAGGAGCATGAATTTTGGGGACACAAATGCTGATGCAGAGGAAGACTTGGTCATCTAAGAAAGAGTGCAGGTTCCTAAGTAAAGCTCTGAGATGACAAGAGAGATGCACAGTTGTGTTATTATGTATAGAAGGTCAGAGCTGAGAGAGTCTGGTTTCTTGAGGGTGATGTTGTGGCAGGTACTCCTGTGCACATGCTGTAGTATAATGTTCCAGTGCATCCGTACATCCATCAACACTGCAAATGGCATGGGGGTAATATTTAAAAAAAAAGAAGAAGAAATGAAACCACCCTGCTGGAGAGCTTCACAATGCTCAGCTGCTTCCGAGGAGTGCTTGGTGTAGCTACAGCAGGCAAAACATCTCTCCCATCTAGACACTGGCACACAGCACAGCAACCCGTTTATGTGAGCACCTGGTTGATCAGTTTGCCTGTGACAGATCTTGGCACACCCGCTCCTCTGGCTGTAAAGCTTTACTGACTTTACTGACTGTGTTTTTCCACCACAAATTCTTGTTTGGCATGGGAGGACTTGGAACAGAACAACACTGGCTCTGGCAACAACAGGAAAGCGTGTTTTAGATAACCCTTTAGGGTGCAAGCTTTGCAGCCATTTAAGGGCTTTTCTGTGAGGTTAGCAAGGGAGGGCTGTCCATCATCCAAAGTCTATTGCTGTGGAAAGAGTGCCTGTGACTGCAAAGATCTTTGGCAAAGGCCACAAGCATCTGAAGGCTGCTCTGAGAAATGGGTAAGGGCTCACAGTTCCCCACAGGGTGCAGTGCAGAAGTGAGTGCTCTTCCACCGGTCATCCCAGTGCATCATTCATTAAATATAACGCCCTACAGGAAAATCAGGGTTTCGTGTTTTCCGTACCCCCTCCTGCATCAGCCCTGATGTCAGTAGTTTGGAACCATGAAGTTAAATTAAGGCCAATGCAGTCTAATAGGCAAGGGATAGCAAATGCTAAGAAGTCAAGGTAATGAGAAAATACCTGCCATCTGGAGCTGTTATAAGCATGAATTTACATCTCTCCCCACGAAATAAATTAATCACAGTCTACAAAACATTACTCTCCCTGGATGCAAAGTCTCCCTCCTGCCGCTGCCACCAAAAATTTTGGCTTCCCCACTTTCTGCGTAGTCGGAGGCTTCTGCTGAAAGCCCCAGGGTGATGTGCCTGGGCGTGGGGAGACATCTGCAACCGCTGCCTGCTCAGGCGCGATGGCTGGAGTGGGATCTGTTCTGCTGCATCCGCTCGCTCCAGTCCTCGCTCTGACGGAAAGTTTTCCTCCTGGCTCTGACAGCACCGCAGCCACTTGGGGAAGCACATGACTTCCTTGGGAGACAGTGTTTCTTATTTGTGTTGCAGGCCTCCAGCAGGCATGGCACCGAGGCAATATTTATATCAGTTTTTGTAACATCATCACAGCAGCTGCAATTTTGGGAACTGAAGTGCTGGCTGGAAGTGGGAGAGAGAGGCACAAAGCACAACACGCCACATAGAAATGTGGATGCAAGGGGGAAAAAAAAGAAAAAAAAAAAAAAAAGTTGGCAACCAGCCTCCTCCCCCAGAAAGCTCATTGTGTTCCTGGGTGCCAGCGGTGCTGCTTGCCCTCCAGATGGTTACCACAGGGCCCATCTGTGTAAAAGTGAGTCAATGGCAATTGCAGCTAAGGATGTGTGTGATGGGATCAGATCTGTCCCCTCAGGGTGCTTGCAGTCCTGGGGGAGCAGGGCACGGGAAGGGGAGTCCTCCAGACGGGTGGCTGTCTGTGCTACCTGCCAAACAGTCTTCAGCAGTCTTCTCGAACCCTTCAGCTGTGAGAAAGCATAGTGCAACACTTGTGTGCAGGTAACCAGGCTGCCCCCAAAGCCACTGCAGCCCCATGCTGTGCCTTGGCAATCAGCCCTAGCCAGCTCCTTATCCCAGCTGCAATGCCATGCTGGTGCAGCCATGCTGCTCCCAGGTGCCCAGCTCGGATCTCTGACCCACACTCTGCAGGTGTCCTGACCTCTGTGGAACCACCTTGCTGTGGCTGGGAAATCCCCAGGGAGGCAGGATGGGGGTCCTGTCTTCCAGATTATTTACTTTCTGCTTCCCATTTACAAGAATGTGACCCAATTCTCTCCTTTTCTGCCCCCTGGCTTGATTTCAGTGGTGTTTAGCCAGTGGAGGTTTGAGGCTTCTCTGGTGCTATGGGGAGGGAAGACATGGCTGCCTGAAAGACAGTAGAGTCCTCTTCACTGTGTCTCCTTGTTCCTTCATCTGCCCTGCAGCAGAGGCAAGTGCCCTTGGTGGGTGCCATGTGTGTGAGAGGGGCTCTCCACTGCCCACGCATGTTCTCAGTAGGTGGTTCCTACCTCTGCTGCCAAACAGGAGCAGCTGGCAGAACACAGGCCTGAATTCTTCCCTGTCCCTTGCTTTTTCTCCGTGTAGCTCCACTGGCCTGTGGAGTTGTCTGGCAGAGGAGGTGTCGCACGGTTCCCGGTTACCTTAGAGCTTGGTGAAACTGAAGAAGGTTGACATGAAGCTAAAAAGCTCCCAGGAGGTGCTGTCCCAGACATGTTAGGTAATGCACATTGTATCATGGGCAAGAGCTGAAGGTCATTTGACCCAAATATAGCTGTGTGGTACAAAATACCTTCATTGTCCTGGACAGCACAAGGTCTCTAGAAAAAGCTGGCAATGAGCTCTCCATGTTCCTGTGTCCTGCAGTCCTCTGAAAGGGCTGCTGTGAGGACTGTGCAGGGGAACCATCACTGTGTCTGCCTGGGAGGACTCTTGAAAACCTGCACCTGAAGCTGCATCGCAAGCTCCCTGAGGCAGAGACACCATCAAAGACTGCCAACGTGGTAAGCATGGCTTCTTGGACTATGTCTGTCAGAAAATCCTCTCCAGTCTCCCACTTCATATGCTCTTATGTGAGATAAGCGCTTCTACTTTGTCTCAAAAAGAGCTGCCTAAGTTGTTTCCTTAGCATAAACACCCTGAAATGCTCCTGGTGAGCAGAGTTCCTGGGGTAGGACAAGGCTGGGAGGGAAGGGAGGAAAAACAGACATGCCAGCTGTGGTGGCAGATCCTCCGAGGTGGTTGGCAGACTTTTCAGAGCTGTCCTATTGCAACAGGAAGGAGGAGGATATACAGAGGTTACTTAAAAGCCCCCAGCTTTTTTCCCTGCTTCTATTGCACTGCAGAAATTCTGCAAGGGAGAAGAAAAAAAAAAAAAGACTATCTGAAAAGAAGGTACCCTTGAAACTAAAAAAACTTCCTTTTAGAGCTTACTTCTCTTAAATAATTGCTACTTTTTAAATTGCTGTTTTCAGGGGCTTTGGGAAGAAGTTTTCTTCTCAGTCATTAATATTTTCTTAGAAGGGTGACATGACTTTTTTACTGCTACATGCTTACACTGAAATAGATGTGAAAGCAGTTTTGAGTAGCTCAGAAAAAAGTCTCTGATCAGCCTACATCTAAGATTTCCCTTAAGGACGTTAGTGGGAGAGAAATAAGTGGATAAGTGCTTTTTTCTTTTCCTTTTTTTCCCTTTACCCCCCTCTCTCTTCCCCTCTCCCCCTCTTTTTCTCAAAAGTGGATTGTCTGCGTGCATAGAAACAAAAATACAATTCTCCACTAATCATCCACAGACTGTTGTAGGCTGTAGTATTTGGCTTGATTGCAATATGACTTATAATGCCATTTTTATTAGGGAGAGGTAGTGTGTGATGCACTTGCTGAAAATATTATTTGCTATTTTGGATCAAATAATGCTGTTATGGACTATGAGAGAGTGAATGACTTTCCAGTTCTTTTACCTGAAACTTCCTAATGTTTTTAGTGCCCTGTTTCTCCTAGGCAAATACCTCTGTGTTAGACTTCCCTCCCCTTCTCCCGCCTCCTCCTTCTTCTCTTATTCATATGTGTTGATGAACACAAAATGCCTTCCAATCCTTAGAGAGCTGTACTTATCATTAGACTGATGTTTTCTGCCTCTCAGATTTTATTTATGTAGAGACTAAAAATGTGTAGCTCACTGGCACCCCACATTGCTTTTAGCTTCTCCCATCTTGCACGTGCCATGCTAGCTCATGTTTGCTTTCTCCTTGCACTCTTTCCTTCATAGTATTACACCTTTTTTAGTACAGGATGTCTGAAACAATGAGCACTAATGAGGAGAAGAAACTTCCTTTGAATGGAAGAAGAGCCATCCCACCAAACAACTCCAATGATGAAGAAAATGAGGTCCCCGAGATGGAGGCTTTTGGATTGATACCTAGAGGATTTAATCCTAGAGGTACAGTGTACAATTAAGCCATAAATCTATTTTTACATCTTCCATACTCTTCTCAGCACAGGTCTGTGAACTAAATCCAAACCACTTTTTCCTTATGTCTTTCCAACTCAGAGAGTTTTTCTTGCTGCTTATGGGAAAACTTACTGAAACCACCTGTGTGCTTGGAAGCGTTAACATGGGTTATGGGTAGGGAAAGCAAGGCGTGGAGAAGCTGAGTGACCACTTTTCAGCTTGAACTGTGGGACTGGTTAAAAAAAGGCAAGAATGAGTTTTCCCAGTTTGATTACAATCACAGAGTCACTTTGGGAACCTGCTGGCTTCAGGCACAGCTGTGGCAGCATTGGAGTGAAGGGCCAGAAGGAGTCTGTTCTCTTAATGGCCCTTCTCATTTAAACTGTGACACTTCTGCAAAATGTTGTCTGGCAGGGAAAACTTTTGGTATAGATGTTCAACTCACTCACAAAAAGAGACTAAAAGGAATACCCATATGATTATTTATTCTCCTGTGAAAAATGTTTCAATCATTTGGCTGGGAAAACAAAACAACTTTGTGGTAGAGGATAGACAAATCAAAGTATGTTCCCAGTGTCAGCTCTTTCGAGTCAACCAGAAATAAAAAATATATAAGATTTGTTTTAAAAGAAAACAGGATTAACTTCTGAATGACTCACTAATGAAATGATGTTAAATTTTTTGCCTATTTGAATTGAGCAGCAGAACTTGTTGAACGTGGCAGCTCAGGATAGCTGGATGTAATACTGCTTAATGCTCATAGGGGACTTTACATCCAGAGTTGAAGGAGTGCTTAATAAATGTGGACAGGAATTAATTACTGAATTTCACACATTGGGAAAGAGGCAAAGAGATTTTAAGTGACAAGTTGCAAAGCATTATTTCTGTAATCCTAATCATGTGCCTTAACCACACTCCCCTCCCCACGCTCCCCTCCCTACCCCCATCTTAGTACACACACATTTCTTTTAAAAGAATTTATTTTTAAAAAATGCCTAAGCAAACCAACTGGCATGTTAAGACTGCAGAAATTTTGCTTGAACCTATTCTGACAACCCTGTAGCTCTGGGGCAAGTAAGTGCATTTAAATTGTCAAATGCAGTGCATTGAAGGTCCTGGCTAGACACTGTTTCAAACCAGTTTCATATGCTCACAGAAACTGGAATTGTTTAAGTGTGGGATACCTTAGAAGGAATGCAGCCTGTAGCTAAAGCCCACCAGTAGCAGGAGAAAGATTCCTATTGCTTTTTGATGTTCTTCACATCAGGCTCTGAATGAATTGTGGTGTTTGTGGGAGGCAGTCTCCTCTTTTCAGAAATGCAGTGGAAACTTAGGAATGTCAGGTCAAGTGAGTTGAGGCAGGAACCCAACATGTCCTTAAGGTGATGCTGCTGTTGAGGAAAACATCTCTTGTCCAAAGCAAGAGCTTGTGTGGCCATTGGGTAAACCTGGCTGTGGAACTGGTATGGCTGAAAAATAAACCTGTGTGTAACAAAAAAACTCTTTTTGTACAGCTGGATCCAACACTTGTAGCAAAAATATGCAAGGGGTGACCTGAAGGGTCACCTGAAGTGTCCCTGAAGGGACTGCAGCAGTGTCCCTCTTTTGGTGCACATCAGCTGTGATCTAAGCCTGTGGTGCCAGCTGATAAGAGTGTGGTCCCTGGCCATACTGCTTGGGGTAGGATGCTTAAGTCACCTGTCAGAGCACGTTAAGGGTTTATTGCCCCATGGAGCTCAGCCTGACATTCAGGAACTGAGCTTGTCCATGGACACTCTCAGTGCTGTGCTTGGGGGATAAAATGAGTGTCCATGGGCAGAGCAGGAGCAGCACAGCACCGTGGGGCTCTAGAGATGTGAGCATGTCCTGGCACAGAGCTGCTTGTCACACCTTCCCATTCTCCTGCACACCCCTACACTTCTGGGTTGTCCAGATTTTTCTGTAGTGTTTCCCAGATTTCGTTGCCATAACACACTGAAAAAAACCATGCAAATGCTTTTATCTCTGCTGTTATGACTGAGGTGTTTTCTAGCCTTTGGACACCTGGTATAAACATCTAAACACCTGTGTCTTCATCTGTGTCAGATCGTAGGCAACACAGAGCCATCCAATGAGCGGAGGTGAGGGCACAGGTTGTCTGGAGAATCGCTGGATGTCAATTCCATGGTGATCTGTACCCTTCTCTCAGCTCCACCGACTGCAGCAACCAGCCATCAGCTGGCCATAATAAGAAATTACATACTAGGCTCACATCATTTAGATGCCTAAATTTAACTGAATTCTGCCCTTGATCTGTGCAGTGTAGGAGTCTACAGCTGAGCTAGTCACCCTCGTTTCCCTTGACAGCCAACAGAGAGAAACAGGCATTTTTAGGGTGTGATTCATTTGACCTATTTTAGCTACTACTCTCGGATGAGGTAAGACCCTGTGCTTGCCTAGCTCTCTGCTGACACCCACTTCTACTCGGCTGAATCACAGCCGGGGCGAGCACGGCGGCTGCCGGGGCCGGCTGCGTCCCCAGCCCGGTCAGTGGGCTGCCTGCTGCTGGGCCGGCTTGCCTGCGGGAGGAGATACTCGTGAGGGGGACGGAGCGCTTCTTCAGAAAGAAGCCTGTGTTCCCGGGAGCATCCCTGTGCCGTGTCCTCCCCCTGGCTCGTCCTGGTCAGCTCATCTCACCACAATGTGTCGCTCGGTGGGAGGACACAGCCCTGCCACCCCACCTTCCTTTGCAAAGTCCGGCGACTCGCCAGGCATTCGTGTTTCCCCTGCTAGCGGAGTGATGGGCATTTCCTTTGGAAATTCACGCTATTTTTTTTAGTTCAAAGCCCTTCCTCTCTGCTCGTCCGAGGAAACCTGATGTTTGAAGGCTATTCTTTTTATTTGAAAAACCACTCGAAGTTGTGCTCATTTATTTCCCTGCAAGCTTAACATTACAAAAGCTTTAAGAAATCACACTGCTGCCTCTCGTGCAGCAAACCTGCTTGCACTGAACAACAGAACAGGCTACAGGCAAACCCTCAAGTGGACCTGACTTCAAAGGAGGCTTCGATGGCCACCTGTCCCTCACAAATAGATGAGAGTCGCCTGGAGCTTTCCTTTGGATCACACCCCGGTGCCGGTGTTAGCACATCCCATTACCCTGCTCATGTTTTGCCCTCCTTAATTACCATTATTGTAATTAGCACAAGCTCGGCCATGTGTTATCTTCATCTGGCAAGCTTAATGTACATTTTAACACTGAGACCAAAAATGGAATGTGTTTTCTGCAGATGTGTATGGCTGTGTTCTGACAGGAGCTGTGCAAAGTCCTGTGAGAAAATGAAGCAAATGCTGAACTGAAAGCCCAGGGTGGTTAAGCTTTGCAATTCCTTGAAGGGGCTAACATGCAGAGGAAGGGTGGGGTCACTATTGCCTTTTATTGCAGAACAGGAGATGAAAATAAAACAAACCCTCAGCTCTGTTTTTATGCCTCCCTGGAAGGAGGGAAAAGCTGAGACAGTTTCTTATTGATTCTTCACTCCTCACAGAACCCCAAAATACACAGCTTTTACCTGTAGTGCTTTCGGCCCAGATGGGGTTGGGACATATACAGGGAGAGACTCTCTCCTGCCCCTGCTTTATCTCTGTACAGGAAATTCCTGCCTCGTGTAATTTAATTGTGAATTTTGTCAGCATTTTTGACAGAGCATTGGTAAGTTTTGCAAAGAGGGAGGTGAAGACATGCCCTACTTCAGAGAGGGGCAATGAGAAGGATTTCTGAGCAAAATGGACATCTCTGTAATTTCAGCCAGTGCTAAAGCCAGAGAGTTTTTACAGAAATTCCTCTAGAAGCCTGGTGAATTGAGCAGAGAATAACAAAAACATTGTCATGGTACTTTAAGCCTGACTCAGGACTGAACAGAGTATTCCATCGTTTTTGCAGATTAGGGTTAGCAGGAGGCAGAGGGTTTTGGGTTCAGTTATGCAGGGCTTTTCCATGAAAGGTTCCTTATCTTGCTGTGTCCTCAGGCATATTCCTTTCCTTCTATTTTCTAAAGGATGTAGCTAGGCATCTGAGGGATGATACAAGCAGGAGTGGGACTCCCATTACCATTACGCCCCTGTCTCCCATTAGCTGTTGCCCAGAGCCCTGGGGGCAGGAGAAGGACCATGCTGACCATGCTTCCCATGCAGGGAAGGTGCTGCCTGCAGGGCTCTGCTGCTTGTCCAAAACTGACAAATTAAAACAATGTGCAGAGCTGTTGTGGAGCTTCTGTGAAAGGGGCCACATTCAGCCCTCAGTGACTTGAATGTCCAACTCATTTACTGAGCACATCATTCTTGCTCACAGTGTGCTCAGTAGAAGGCCAAATTAGCCACCATCACAAGTACACACAGTTCCACCAGATGCTGTAAATGTGCACCTCTTTTTGCCAGGCATGAGTTTGGCTCTGTCAGTCTAAGTATAAAATACAGGAATTAGCTTGTTTCTAACAGTCAGCACCTGGAAAGACAAGCTGAGAACTGCAAATCTAGCTTTACTCTTCTGTCTCTCTCCTGGTGACAAGTAGTAATGGTCCTCCTCCTCCTGGCAGAGATTTCATGATTATGTGCCTAAGCACGTAGGTGAAAGAACAATGTCCAGTTCATTTTCATGTGGTTTCTCATACTGTGAGAGTACTCCCATTGTGCAGATTCATGGTGTGGTCCAGTCATATAGCTTATGGTGACTGCAAGCACCTGTGGCTATCCAAGTGCCACCCCACACTGGTCATTACCTGAAAGAACTACTTCTAGTTTGCTATAACCCTTTAGACAGCCCTAATTTGACAGTAGCACAGCTTTTCCTGTGCACATTATAGATACCTACTGCTGCTTGCCTGAAACTCTATGCTGTAATTGTATGCTATAATGTTATATTTAGTTTTCAAAAGAAGACACTAATAGCAGTGGAGGTGTACTGAGAAGCTGAGTCTAGACACATGCAGTACACCCAAACCTTATCTAATACAGGCAATCCAAGCTCTCAACTGAATGCAAGACCATTAACTGCCTCTCAGGCTCTTCAGCTCTCAGTACTGGTAGCATTTTGCAAACAGTGTATTTAAGTATCACAAAGCCCCTGTGAATTTGCATTTTACAAATATGGGGCTGCAAGAAGGGAGACACGAAGCCCCAACCATCATAAGTTCCACTGATTCCTCTGGTAAACTTGTGACAGCAAGGCCCAGACTTGTGGAAAGCCAACGCCAATGGAAAGATGGGGCCAGACTCTCCCTGGGGACATTCAGCTTCCAACACCTAGCAACCTGCTCTGTCTGTGGTTGCTTTCACCATGCACTTGAAGCCTTGTAGCCTCTGTGAAAATGGCAGGTGGACAGAGAAATGTCAGTCCATGAGTCTCTTCTCAGCCAGTAGCCTGTAAGCCCCAGACAGATCCAGCATGCTCCTGTTGTGTGGTTTTCCTTCCCTGGAGAAGGGGAGGACATGGCCTCTAATGATGTTGATACCAATACTGACATTTCAACACACTGACTCCTTCCCCCTCTGTTCATTTATGTGTCTCTGCAGACTACCTGCGTGTTGAGGATATTTATATGTTCAAGGACCCTCAGGAGATCAACAAGCAGGAGCACCACACTGACAAGTACTACAACCCCAAGCTGATAGTGCGTCGGGGACAGCCTTTCCAAATCCAGATTTACTTCAACCGACCCTACAGGCCAGAGACAGACCAATTCTGGCTGGAGTATTTGATGGGTGAGTGCCTGGAAAAGGCTGTGTCTTATCAGCAAAGCAATAGTCTGTCATAAACAGGAACACAACAGAACTTAATGGCTGGGTCTTTTCCTGTTATGATTGATAAACCATAAAAACAGGCTTAGCCATAGGCAAGGAAGTCTTTTTCCAAACTGGGTTTGAATCCTTTCTTGAGAAAATCAGCAGAATTTCATGTGAGAGAAGGAGCAAAATCTGGGGGTTTCTGTTTCATAAGAAGCTGTACTTTTTTGAGCTTTCAAAGTTATATCTGGTTAATGCTGTATGGCAATGCTGAAACGTAGGTGGAACAGGAAACATCTTTTGTTAGTGTTTAGGAGATGTAGGGAGGAGGAGTCTGTTGTTTGAAGTAGGAGAAGTGACTGTATGAACTGAGATAGCAAAATATTGATTACATAAAGAGGGGAAGTTACACAGAGTGGAAGACTCTTGCAACTTTTCAGCCTGCATTTACAGCTTAGGAACAAGAGAGAAAGTTCAGCGACTGTAATTTTGGACCAGAAACAGAACTGTGAATCATTGCATCACTAAAGTTGTAAAAGACCTCCAAGATAATTGAGTCTGCATGTTACCCCAGCGCTGCCATGTTTACCACCAAACTATGTACCCAAGTAAGGGCTGTGATTCCACGATGTCCCTGGGCAGCCTATTCCAATGCATGACTACCTTGCAGTGAAGAAATTTTTCCCACTATCCAATCTAAACCTCCCCAGGTACAGCTTAAGACTATTTCCTATTGTTCTATTTCTTGTTACCTAGGAGAAGACACCAACCCCCTCCTTGCTTCAGCCTCCTTTCAGGCATTTGTAGAGAGTGACAAGGTCTCTCCTGAGCCTCCTTTTCTCCAGGCTAAACACCCCCAGCTTCCTCAGCCGCTCCTCATAGGACTTGTGCTCCAGACCCTTCCTCAGTTTCGTTGCCCTTCTCTGGATCTGCTCCAGTCCCTCAGTGTCTTTGTTGTAATGAGTAGCCCAGAACTGAATGTGGGATTCAAAGTGTGGCCTCACCAGTGCTGAGAGACTTACTCAGGACAATATCAGACACTTTCTTGATTTATTACTGAAAGAGCAAGGGAGCTTTTTGCCTCTCACTGAGAAGTCTTCATCAGAGACCCAGGTCCTAAGGTATCTGTTGACTCATTAAAGCAACGGGATGGAGAAGAGCATAACCTCATGAGAAAAGGAGAGAAGCAAAAGGGTTTCCTGCTATGCTCCAAAGATGGCCCCACCAAATTCTGGTCCCTACAGCACAACTCTGGGAAAACCCCAGCTTCATTTAAATTGACTTGGGAGTTTCTGTGTTAAGACATCAATGTTCCTCTTATAAAGTCTTTAAAGTAGGTTATAATTGATGTTTTAATTTATTTTCCTGTGAGATGCAGCTCTGAAATTTGTACTGGTGTCATTTCCATTGTTGAATTATGATGATGTGGCCATTTATTAGATTTGTTGCCTTCTAAAGCTAGTTGGGTGTTTATCTTTTAAACATATGTGCAGTGAAAATGTTACTGTCTGCACATTTTTTTTCATGGGTCTCTTCTTTCTAATTTAAATTAGGGTTGGGAGGCATGTTATGACAGTCCAATGAATGATTGGCTGAACAACCACAAGTGTCTTTAAAAATTTAATATGCATAAATATCATTAGTTCTTTTGGGATTTAATTAAATTTAAGATTGTTCCCTTAATCTTTATATGCTTAAAACAAACAGCTGTATCAAGAAGAAGTGGAAAATAGAACATTTGTTTTTTATTGCACTCCGTGCAGTTTGCATTTGTTTTAATCAGATATTCTATATTAGAAACAGAAAATTAACACTTCTTTTGACGTTGCACAATCCACTTAAGAGAACACATTCACTTCTTTTTCTGTTGCTCTCTCCTAACACATCTGTCCATGATTTGTACCTTGAATTTCTAAGCATGGGTAAAAATACCCTCATCTTCTGCTGTGGTAGGAATGAGGTTAAATACAGCCTGAGCCAGGGGAATGTCTGCAGTAAACACAGCTCTGAATGATTCCTTTGGAGTTAGCCCTCAGTCTGTGGTGGAATTCCCCTCTCTGTTCTTCACTGTTGCTGTCCTTCCTGTGAAATGGGATCGGTGTCCATGTGTGGTGGCTGACAATTGGCTGCAGGAAAGTGCTTCAGATACAGGATGGTGTTCAATGCTATTGCCCTCCTCTCCTTTTTAAGTGTCTGCTTCTGTGAGCACCACTGCCCTCTTGTTGCAAGGACTATAGCTCACAGAAATTCAACTGGGAGGTGTTCAAGCTCCTCTTCTGGGAACTGATCAACACTCATCACTCTGCAAATATTTCTCTTTCTGACCATGTGGTAAAAATGCAGTATAGTTTTCAGAGGCTAGCAACAGGAAGCAAAACAAAAACAGTCAACAATGGAGAAGGAAAATTCAGAAATTATATGCTTGAGTCTTGCTGCTTCTCCTTTTAATATCAAGTCCAATGTTTAATGCTGAGAAGAGAAAGGAAATTTCTCTTAGGAAAGACAACTGACTGCTGAATGACTCAATGCAGTGCTCTCAAACCTTTTGTCACAGGGAGATGTGACCATTTTAATCCAGTTTTTTTTTTCAGTTTGTCTTCCTGAAGAGCTGGCACTCACCACTTGTACTACCTGAACAGCAGAACCCAGTCCAAAAGCTCTTGCCCAGGCTGCCTGTGAGTAAGGGAGAGAGGCAGGCACCTCCAAGCAGAGTTTAACCCTGTTGTCTTAAAGTGAGATGAACTCTCTTCTGGATTTTTTCTTTTTCTTCCTCTATTGACTCTCTCTCATAGACCAGACTCCGATTTTAAGAAAAACAGAGGCAGGGGAGGTGAATTCTGCCCTTTAGTACTGTCAAGCAGAAGCTATCCCTAGGGAGTGGCTCAGACAGCAGCCTTACAGCAGAGGCAACTTGAGCTCAGAGAAGCTTTTTGTGCTGAAAGGAGTGTACTTCCTAGGAATGTGCTGAGTTTGGGAGATTAAAGTGATGGACATACAGAAATATTGGCAGGCTGCTGTAAGATGACCTTTCCAAGGAACATTCTGTGTGCCTGAGCAGTAGATTTCAAAGGTGCAGCAGAACTGTTGGATAGAATAACCTAGATTGGAGGGGCCTCCAGAGGTCTCATCTCTAGCCCTTGGTCAAAGCAGGTCCAGCTTCTCCAGCATCTCTGGGTCTTTCCCTACAAACAGATTTTGAGTATTTCCAAGAGTGTGGATGTTGCCCCGAGCAATGGGGACCAGGCTGTCCTGAACTGCAAAATATTTTCAGTGGTTCAAGTTTCTATATTCATAAGGTACAAAGATACTCTATAGGGATGACTGGCCTTGGCTCCCAGGGAATTCTGTTGGAGTTGGGAAAACCTGAAGTGTCCTTTTGTGGGGCTGTGCCTGCAGTGGGGGCTGTTTATACAACAGTGCCTATTGAAGAAGCTATTCAGAAGTTATTAGTTCCCAGCTCTGGGAAATTTCCCAAAGTTGACATTAATCCATCACAGAATTTTTATCCATTAAAGACTAATTTTGATCCTGAAAAATGTGACAATTGTAATTGATTGATCCTTTGGGTGTGAATGGAGTTATTCTATTTCCGTTATTCCCTAAAATTTACTTTCCCTTCTCTTTTTTTTTTGCTCCTATTTTTTCTTCTTTTGCATCATTAAAAAGATGATTAATGAAGCAAGTAAAGCAAGTAGAGACTGCTTAATCCTTCTAATTGATAATGAATCAAGGGTACCTGGGACAAATCCTTCTTGTGTCATATGAAACTAGGTCTGCAACAGTCACAGAACAATCTTTAATTACACTCTTATTTAATCCACAGTCCATTTAAACAGCATTTCCACAGAATTTAGAATTCATGGGTTAAATTGTATAAACAAATATATATATGTAAATATATAAATATATATGTGAATATATAAATAATTCACCCCCATCTATTGGAAGTCACTTTTACAGATACTCTTCTGTGATGGTTCCTTATGACAGAAGTCGTTCTTGCTTTAACAGACTGTTTTCTGTAGAGTCATCACTGGTGAAGTTGACTGAAATGCTAACGTGAATTATTATAATTCAGTTTTGCACATAATCCTTCATTAAATTAGGACCATAGTTGCCTGCCAAAGTATGGAACACAATGAATGTGCCAAAAAATCCACATGGAAAAATATCCACTTATAAAGAATAATTGGATGTAATTCCAGTTCTTGTGCTGGACCTCAGCCCTGCCGCAGTACCTATGGTTTGAGAGCTGCTCCATCACCACATATTTCCTTTGTTTCTGCCTACTTCCTGGGCTTTACAAGAGGAAAGGAGAGCATTACCACTTGGGAGATACTTGTTTTATTGCTCTAGGGTTGAGATAAGAGAGCCAAGGGAAGTGCAGATGCTGTGCTTACATCTAGCTCCCCACAGTGGGAATGATTTCAGTTTGTTTGGAGCCTCAGTGAACTCAGAGGAGCCAATGGACTCCTTCACCCATCCTGATCTGTCCTGTCTTTGTGGTGATGGGGATATTTCATGTTCCTCTTAGGTTTCCACAATGCAAGGCTTAGCCTGGGTGAGCACAGCTCCCACGGCCGGGGCAGCCAGTTTGGTGTGAGTGCTACAAAGTTTCCACTGGCACTGCTGCACTGGCAGGGATTTCTCTGAAAAGCAGACGTATGGCGAGATGGGTTTATACAGCCTTCACTCTTGCTTTTAGTAGTAGTTTCCAGTACGAGGCTGTAAATCCTTGAGGGGTTGATGAGTTTATATGTGCATCCTGACTCTAATGATGTATTTCCCCACATCCTCATAAATCGTTGTCTATTTGTGTTTTCCTTAAATGGCTTCATAAATCCATATATATTGGTCTAGCCCTAAATGTTATTATGAACATTTTATTCATTGATGCACTTCTGGAACGACCATAAATTCCGTTCCCCCCAGGCTACTATCACCTTTCCACACATGTGCAGGTGTGGACACCCATGCACCCGTCCATATGCTCTCCTCAGGCTTCTATAAATCACTGGCTTCTGGCCTGAGATTAGAGGAGAGACTTACTGCTCCTTTTTCCACAGTCTTCCCAAGCCAGCTCCAGAGGGATAGTTATAAACAGATCAAAGAAGCTAAGAACATAAAGATGTTAGAGCTGATCCCTATGGCTTATTTACGTGACACCAAATGAGTTCAACTAAATAACCAGAGGTCCAGTAGATGATACACACACCAGAATCAATGGAGCTCTTCATACTGTCCTACAGTATGAAGCCTTTCCCTGTTTTCACAGCAGGGATTATTCCAGGGTTATTGAGGTTTTGACGATTTTTTCAGGCAGTAATTCTGCCTTAGTAGGAAGTATTTCTACCCCTGCTGTCACCTCTCCTCCTCAGCAGCTCTGGAAGGGCAGGTTGTAGCCAACAGAGGTGCTGGAACATGAGATATCCCCCAGAACTTGGTATGGGATGTCGAGCTGACTTCTGACTCTGGGTAAAAGTTACTTTTTGGAAGACTTCAGAGCTTCATTATTTTAGGAGCCTTCTTGGCACTATCAAGAGAACTAAACGGTCTAGAGGACACAAGGTCTTGGTGTGTAACTCAACACTGTGAGTTTATTAGATCCCTGTTTCACAAAGAACTACAAAAAATTGCGCAGAGATACAGAAACACCTGATGGTCTAAACTTGAAGTCTCATTTTGTGACAGAAAAAATAATTTATTAGCAGTGGAACCTATTTTTTAGGGATTGACTCCCAACAGACAAGAGACTAGTTTGCCAACTCTTAGAAAACAACAAACCTCTCCATTTTATGAACAAAGGCATTGGGGTATTTTTTACCTCCCCTCTGGAATTCCCAACCGGGCCTCAGAGGAGCAGAAAGAAGGGAGCCCCTCGAGGTGCTCTATAAATTCAGTATTTCATGCAAAGCAATCTTTATTATGCCAATTTTTGCACTGTTGCAGTAACATCAAGTGGCACATAAAATCTAGCTGTATTTTTTAGTTGTTTTACTAGCTAAGGTGCATGGCTCTGATGTGTATTTTACAATTGTAAAGTACTAGAGACATTCACTGCTGAGACAGAGTGGCCAGATGTTGAGGATTCATAACTGGAGCCATGAGGAAAAATTCTTTCAAGGTACTTGCATTTACGACGTTTCCAAGTTTGTATATAGCACTTCTGAAGGCAATGGAATTTGAGGATGGGAGGAACCCAGATGAAATGTTAAAGTAGAGATTTAGAGACTACTGCTTTTAACAAAAAATTGTTTCTTCTTCTTGCTTATTTTGATTGTTTGGAATTTTATTGGAGCACCTCTCCTGTTTCTTTATTCTTTGTTTTACTCTGTGTTTCCTGTCATGAATCCCATATGCCAACACCCATCTTCAAGGCTGCTTGGTATCAAAAGGCTTGCCTCTGCTACACTGTACAGATGCTGTACTGGTGGCTTCCAGCTCAAACTTATTTATCAACATGTCCCAATTATTATACTTCCATGGATGGCATTGAAATAGATTCTTTACCCTTTATATGAAAGAGTGTATCTAGATAAAACAAATGAACCTATGAGAAAAATGTTGATTACTGTGCGTAATATATATTCCAAAGGGAGACAGATTACTTGACTCCTTGAAAAGCCAGTCTTCCAAGGACAGTTCCTAAAAAGACGAAGACTACTGAGATATAGCTTTGTTCATCTCCGTCTCTTCTGAGGTATCCCACTTCCATCAGGAAGGAAGTGCCCTGTGAAGCTCACTAAATCTCTAATCTCTGTGCTCCCAAGCTTTCCCTCGTTGCTGCTGGAAATAAAGCTCAGTTGTGTAGGACCTGTCCAAGAGCACCTGCTGGTCCCTCCACTGTCTGTGCCAACAACACAGCACTAGCTCAGCTGTGGCATGTACAAGCTGTTAAGTGCACACACACACACAGAGCAGTGTGTGTGTCCACTGGGGATCAAGGGCAAAACTAAACTAAATGTAGTCAGGAGCTTCCAGGGACTGGGCAGAGAAGGAGGAGAAGAATAGTCCAAGCAAGCCCTGGGTCCTGTTAGTCACTCGTAGGGAAGAGCAGCAGAACTGGATAACTGGAGGAGGAGTGTTCGTGTTTTGACAGCTGAACTCACTGTACCTATCTCTCACCCTCTCTCTGTTGCTGTAAATCCCTCTCTGGTGTGGCGGTTTTACCCAGAATTTAACACTGCTTGCCTCCATGCCTGATGGGCCCAAAGCTGACATGCTAGGGAGATAAGGCATATGTTGAAAATAACTCCCTAGGAATGCAAATGTGTGGCCACTGTTCTGTGCTTTAGATGGCTCGTTATTTTGCTGCTACATAAATAGATTTCGGTGAGTTTTAACAAACACTGCACTTTGCTCTTTGCCCCTGTAAAATGTCTATGTGTGACGGAGAACATCTCATGCATGCCCACATCCACACACACTTCAGTCATGGCCCCTTTTGCCATGTAGATCTTTTCCTATGTTTTTTTAATTATTTATGAGCTCCTTTAATAGCGACAGCAGCTATCTTGCTCCTTGTTTCCTGGGTGCCTGGAAACCCCAAGAGGTGTAAAGTTGACCTCAGCTGCAACTGAAGTGAGAAGGAGCTTTAGAACCTCAGCTTAATTAGCTACAGAAACCAAGACAGAACAAGAAAGGGTAAGAAAGAAGTATCAAAGGATTGCAGACCTGTGCACTGTGCATCAGGGGAAATAGGTTTGTTTGTGCCATTAAACATTCTGTACAAGGGAGGTTTCTATAAAAAGTAATGTCTTCTGGCAGTGTCGTGGCTCAGGACCTAGCACTGAAATGCAGAGCATTGGAGGCCCAAGAAAGGGGGTCACTGTGAATTCTCTCCTTTCCTGCTTCAAAGGCAGGACAGTCAGCAGCTTCCTTTCAGTACATGATACCTTTGAAGAAGCATATAAAAAAATCACCCAGTGCAGAAATCTCCAGACTTTCTGAGTTCACAGGCTGGATTTTCCCATTTCCATGTGCTGTTAGAATGAGCAGACAGGGGCATCCCAACAGCGTGATGTCATGCAACAACTTTGTCTGCCACAGAGCCGTGAAATATCCTCGTGTGAGGTCCAGGGCCTCCTACACCCAAAGCAAACGTGAGCACTGGGGAGTGAGGCAACCACAAAGAACTGGCTGTGGAGCATGGTTCAGGCTGCCAACTCCTGGAGCAAATCAGAGCTGGAGAGATCCTGAGCCAACTGATGCTACTGGCATAATGTCAGCACCCTCCTGTTAGCATAAAAAGGGTTTATCTTGTCTACATGTCCTGGTCCTGACATGCACTCAAATTGCCTCCTGACTCTCCGTGGGTTGGGTTAGCACCAGAGACCCTTCAGAGAGTGCTCTGCCAGGCATTCACAGGCTTTTGGTAATGAGTCTTTGGAGAGTATTGAATCTTCTTCCTTAGTGACTAAGCCAGAGAATGAAATCACCACTGCAAGTTATTCCTTCTGAGAAAGGGCCAAGGTTACAGATATCCCAGCTAGGAGCCAAAGTTGGCTCTACTTTTCCACTGCAGCCAGAAATGTGTGCTGAAGATGTAGATTAAGGTCAATAGGTCAAACCATCCTTATAGGACTTCCCTACAAAGTTGATAAACATGGCACTGAACCTATGTAAGAATTATTTGGCCAGCAACCTTAGCAGGCAGTGCCAAAGTTACTCAGCTTTATAGCACTCTAGTATCAAGACAACAGATGTGTGTATATGAGAATAGTGTGGCTGATGCTGTCAGATGTCTAGATGTGTGTTTACGATTCAGCTCCACAAGCTCCTAGCATAAGTAACAATTCTCTTACCCTTTCATTTACAACGCTTATTCTTCCACTTGCATTTTGTTTGGTTTGGGTTTTGGTTTGGTTTGGTTTTGTTTCAGAAGGTTAGGGAACCTGTCCCATCTTCAAAGAAAACATTGGAAATTACTCACTGTGCTCTTGAAGGCTCTGCCCATCTTCCCAAACTTCCTTATGGGTTCAGGGTTTATATGACCATTAGCAAGTACCAAATCATGATTGTCTGTCAGAACCAAACAATGTTTTCTTGTATTTACTATTTATAATACCTGCAAAGCATCCTGACTTCTAGGATATCCCTCCCTGGCAAATCTGCTATGTCTGCAGGGATGCAGGCATTGTCCCAGAACACCTTCTCCTGAAGGGTGAGCAAGTTAATGCAGTGATCTCTTACTCTGTGGGACCAGCTGTGTGCGCCTCTGGGCTGAAAGGACCTTGCATACTCCTCAACAGCAACTACAACTTCTCCCTTGTCGAGCAAAAGGTGTATTAGGGTGTCTTGTGGCTTTGCTTGTTTGGAAGGGAAAATGGGATTTTAAGTTTTCAGAAAAAGTGAGAATATCAGAGGCTTGGTACTTTGCCAAATCTGCTTATGGGGTCCCAACAGCAGTGGTCCCATAAGATTGTCTTGAAAAGTTTTCATGGCCTCTTTGAGATCCTATCTAGTTCCTGTAGGCAGATTTTCTGGGAAGTGATTCTGCAGTCTCCCCAGGTACATGTGACATACACAGACATGGTGGTGCAAAGTCACTGCCAGAGCACAGCTTCTCCTGTCCCCGATAGGCTCCTACACCAATATGCAGCTTCCAGCAAAGACAAGGATGTCAGTTCCTAACCATGTTAAAATAGCAATCTCTTCCCCCTCCCACCTTTCTGAAGGAGGTACGGGAGGTATTTTTAAAAGTAGCACTTGTTAACAGTTTTCAAGGATATCAGTTCAACTACTTCGTTTGCTCTGCTGCTTTGTTTGCGAGGACTCCTTTTTTTAGAAAAAGATTATGTCAAAACTAGAAGCAAAATATCAACTGTAGAGGCAAGCTGGGTCATACACAGTTGCACTACAAAGAACGTGTTCAGCTACCAGATCTGTTACCTCTATAAGCTCTTCTCTCTATACTGGCTTTCTTTTGATGGTTTATATTTGAAGTGTCCAGTGCTTTATCTTCTAGTGTTTTCTATTGATTTTACTCTCTTATTCTAGTCCTTTATTCTTCTGTAGGTCTTTTCCTTCCATTGTGTTCCTCGCTGATCTGAATGAGTTTCATGGGTTACAGCATCCCTGGCCTGCAGGGCAAAGTGGGCTATTTATGTGCAATGAATATCTGCAAAATGGTAGTTCATGTGCTCAGAATAATCTCTTCGATGAAGCAGACAAGCTCCAGATTTCTCAGAAACACAAATGTCGTGGCAGCTTGCAAGCTTCAGATTTAAAGCTGGAGTTGTCCTTTCCCAAAATGTAGCAGTGTTCAGATCTGGGATTATATCAACATCGGCAGTATAAAAATAAGCAAGCAAGAAAATCAACGCCCTTGTGAGATTAATTTTGAAGTTCTTAAATAGTAGGAATGAAAAATATAGAACCCTGTCCCTCTCTCTGCCATCATTGCTTTTCATTACCCTTTTTTTCAATGAGAGAGTCTGACTTTCAGCCTAAAATATGAAATGAAGAGTAGATTTGAGAATGAGATAAAGAACTCATCCTTCTGTGTCTCTTCTGTCTATGCTTCTGGTTGGCTTCCAGATTTAGTTTGGCTCTACCTCAGTCTCAAGGGGTGGAGCCTCACACAACTTTAAATCCTGGCAGTGTACGTGTTTATATGTAGCCTTTCCATCTAGCTTCTTTTAGATCTGACAGAGTAAAATAAGCTCCTGTGGGGTGTGATTTGTCTTACTGTGAGGCAAACTCTCACGTGCAGTACTTTGGAGGTGTGTCATACTTTGGGACCCATTACTGGCAGAGAAAGTTTGTTGATTCAGCCCCAGTGTGGTGGCTTATATTCTGTGGCATCCAGAGCTGACTCCCACTACATTCCTGAGGAGTCCCTGATGCTTGGGGGGAACTGAGCACTGGGTATCTGCAGATGGCCTCACTTGTGTTTCCTCCATCTGTGTGGACTTCATGAAAGAGCGCTTGGTCTCTGCTTGGCAGTGCAGTAGTGCTGAGAACAGGGTTCTGCTCTGCTAACGAGCCCCAAAGCTGATGTCTGTGCCCCAGAGGGCACTTGTGTGCTAGTGACAAGGGGTGGTGGGTGCATCTGAACTGGGGAAGGGGCTCTTACCTGACCTCCTAAACTTGCCAACAGCCTGGCGGCTGTTGTTGACACTAAGACGAGGAGCAAGCCGGAGTGCAGCTTGCTGCACAAGGGTAAGCAATGGTGAGTAAGAAAAGCCTGGACAGCCCCTGCTTGTCCTGGCAGGGCTATGCTCAAGCCAGTGAGACGAAAGCTTGCTGGAGTGGAATTGGTGGAGGTGTGGGGACAGGCTTCCTGCAGGGAGCTGTTGCAGGTATTTGTGGCTGTGCTGTCAAGTGACCAGGCCCTGTGGGGGGCGATGAGAGAGGTAAGTGATTTTTGCCCACTAAAACCTGCCCCCTCCATTGAAAATAAGAAAAAGGGACAGAGGACTGCTAGGAAATTAAACAACTGTCAAAACAAAGTGAACCTCTTCACTTCTCTCTCCAGGTCGCTACCCACAGCGAAACAAGGGCACCTACATCCCAATCCTAGTAGGCAATGTGCTGAAACCTGGTCAGTGGGGAGCCAAGATTATCCACAGGGAAAACAACTCCATTCGGCTGTCCGTCATGTCCTCTGCCACCTGCATCATTGGGAAGTTTCGCCTCTATGTTGCTGTCTTGACTCCCTTTGGCATCCTTCGGACGCGCAGGAATTCAGCAACCGACACTTACATCCTGTTCAATCCCTGGTGCCAGCGTAAGTACCTGGTCAAAGCTTTACACTTTCTGCTGCTGGGCTCATGAGATTTTAGTAGGGCTGGTCCAGGAAGGGGAGCTTGGTACCAAGGAGATTGGAGACATGTCAGTTTGGGTCTAGAAAGTTTACAGTAATTCTGCTAAAAGTTAAATCTTTCAGGCTGGGGAATAGGCTTGTGTGAGCAGGGCTCCATGCTGGATACCAGTGCCTGTGTTTCATCTAAACTCTGCACTTTTATGAGGCCAAGCCTGTGTTTGCCATTTCAGGCTCCATTTCTCATAGTAAATATACCCCAAGGCTTTACTCTGACTTGAATAGGCAACAGTGAGAGTCTCCAGTGTTCCTGTATGTGCCTTAAACAAGTCAATATTGGCACATTTTTTCCAGGATTCGGTGTGGGGCAGGATGTGGCAGCCTCACATACTCTTGACTTACATCTCTAATTGCCATGTTTGGGATTGAACATCTGCTGTCAAAATCTTGCAGGAATTCAATGGGAGCTGCTGCTCCTGCACAGGTTGGGTGGAGTCAACTTGTTGTAACATCACTGGTGGTGCCTTCCTGCTGCTATATGACATTTGCCCTTATAACTTCCCCCTTAGTGGTGACTAATTAGCAACGGTGCCCAATTAGCAACGGTGCCCTCTTTGAGGAACAAAATATTTTGTGAATGAGCCTTTTTTTATAATACAGTGGGTTGAAGAACAATTAATTTTTTTAAAAATCTCTCAGGATCCTTGGAAGAAATCTGGCTTTACGCTGACAGGGTTGTATTTTACCCAATGAACTCCATGTCTGGCTTTCAGGAGAGGGCAAGGAGGACCAGAGGGGTTTGATGCAGCCTTCTGACAGGCTGTAGCACTGTCTCAGCTTCCGACACTTGCAAGGCTCCAAGTCATATGTGTTGCAGTATATTTAGGTCACCAGCTAACTTCAATATTCTCCTGCTACCATTCCTTCATCTTCCCATTTTTTTTTACCACAGTGTTCACATCAAATAATCCTGTTCCAAACAAGGGCCTTTCTACCAAGTGACAAGTAAGTTTAGCATTATTAGTAGAGCCCATTATTCAGCTGCACTACTGTCACTACATGAAATGATTTGTGCTGGATTCATTACTTGCCCCTAGTCTAAGGGAATATAAGCAATGATTAGCTTATGCATTATTTAAGAAGATATAGATTAATGCTGAATAAAGCAGAGTTAGTTAAGTGGGAATAGGAAGGAAGGGCAGGGCCCAAGGCCCTGCCACACTGTGAGGTACTTCTGAAAGCAGTGTAAGGTACCCCAGAGCAGTGTTTAACAGTTTGTTCTGGAGGATGTGCAACAGAAAGAGAGGAATTGTTGCCAAAGTTATGACCCACTGTGAGCAGACAAAGCCTCTCAAGGTTTGTTTTGGCACCATCAGACTCACAACTTCAGCCAGGGAGGTGCAATTCTTCACCTAAAGGTAGAGCACTACTTGATTTTAATCCTGGGGTTTGTAAGAGCCAGCACGGTGACTCTGCAGTGGCTCAGCCTATCTTTGGAAAAGGGTAAGCCCCAAGGAAAAAGCTTCTTAAATTGCCTCAGTTTGCCTCATGATTAGCAGATAACCAGCTGGGACTGCATGCAGCCCTACTGTGGAGACAAGATGTGGTGGGGGGTGTTGGCTACCCCACTGTGGTGTGACTGGGACCACACAAACTGATGTGAGATGTTAGCCAGAGGGAAAAACAGGAAATCTATCCCTACTTCACACCTCCTTGCCCAGCAGCTCTGTGTGCTGACTGATCCACCTTTGTTCATGGCATTCAGACGATTTGCTCTCCAATGCCCTCCCCCCCTCACACTGAGCAAAATGAGTCCAAAAGGCAGCAAGATTAAAACCACAACATGGGAGTAAAGGCACAAGGAGCAAGACATGCAGTAGTTGCCTCCAGTGGCAGGCATTGGCAAAGCTGATGGAAAACGTCTGCCTTAGGAAAGCAAAAAATAGTCTCTGGGCAGCAAGGACATGCTGTGTGACCCCAGATCCAGAGGAGGCAACTCAGGGACCACATTTTCCTCTGCAGTTTATGTTTTCAGGTGTGCCTCAATGGTTTCAGGTCCTGTTCCTTGCTGACTACTGTAGTTTTCATTTCCTGCATGTTTCATTTGGATTTGGATATATTCTCATTTCTTGTTCCTACTTTTACTCCTAGGTAGTTTGGGCTAATTGGCTCCTATATCTGTCTTTCCCTCCTTCCCTTGTGTTATAAAATCAGGGACTGTTTCTTCATGCTTTATCCCTTGGCTGGAAAAGATTTTTCAGAGGAAGGACAAAAGGGTAGAAAAACTGAGGCAGTTAAAATGCAGAGAAAACAATAGTTTGAAAATCTTCTAGACTTGTTTGCTGGGTTAATAGCTAAGCAGAAAAGTCTGAGTGAAAACCCTCATTAAAAAGAGAGAAGGCTGATGCCAGGAATGAATGGGGATTGTTATAGCAGGGAGCAGAGTATGGGCTCTAGTGCAGCTTTCAACTCATCATTTTGGAGGAACATCAATATGTCAGTATGTGCTTTTCTTTAAGACACAGGCATTTGTGCCCTTTCTTATTACTCTTTTTTCTCACTATAGTTCAGTTTTGACGTATTTTCCAGGCAGGGATGTTTTTTTTTTTCTCTGCTGCTTCAGAAGTTTGAATACTTTACCAGTCAAGCTACAGAGTACTTTATTTCCAAAATCATCATATGCTTTTATATATTTTAATCCCTTTTGCTACATTTAAGACTGATAACCAAGAAAACTTTAAAGACACAGGGCCTGATTCTTCAAAATTAAGTACACCAGCCCCAAACATTGGGGAATTAATCTAACTAGTGGATTAAGATTTCAATTACTCTGACAAAATATTCATTACTTAATAAGCAAGGTAATGTCTGTGCGGAGAGGCAGCATCCTTTCTTCAGCCAGCTGACATAGTTGGATAAAACAGATGTGCTTTTGGGCATGCAGAGCTCTCTTCAGTTCTGGAACAGAAGATACAAATGGCAAGTAGTTAAGAGTAACTACTTGGAATTTAACTAAACTCTTGGCAATATCAGACTACATGAAAGCGAGGAAGAGCTCCTTTGATCTGGATACTGTGAGCTCTTTCCAAGGAGCTGTGAGCTCTTTCCAAGCAGGTGCTGAGTTCCTGCAACTTTCTGCTGGGGAACATTAAGTGCTTATCGGGAAAAGACCTCGTGCTGACTTCTGTGGCTTTGACACAGGTGGAGGTGCACAGTGTAGCTGAGTGAGTTGCAGACCCTGAGCTGAGGTGTGCATTTCACTCGCCTGAGCCTCATGCAAAGTGGATTACATTTAACCAATTAAATATATTGCAACTTTATTGAGTCAGCTGCTCTTCTCTTCTTCTTAAATGTTCTAATATAGTTTGGGGATTAGTAACATGTGGTTGACTTTGGACTCCTCTCACATGTTACCAGTCATCCAAATTTGGCCCAATAACATTTTCTTACTTTTATAGATAAATCTTAAATTTGATTGCTTGTGTCATAGATTCTATATGGGCAAAATTCACACAGACTTCCTCCTTCTGCTACATCAATGTAGGCAAGTACTAGAACTATTCAAGGCAGCAGACTGATCTTGGTCCTGGATAGAGTGGTTTTTTTAAATAACTGCATTTAGCTCTTGCAGCTTGGGGTTTGTCACAGCACTGTCCTCTTCCCAGCCTGAGCCCTACGAGTTTTGTGGTTCCAGTGAAGCCCAGCCTTACACTCAGCATGTTGAAAGGAGGCTGGGAGCTCAGGGCAAGCCTGCTGCTTCCACTTCCACCCATCTGCTGGTGCTGCTGTGCTCAGCTGTCACTGTCTGCGTGAAGAAATGGCTTTTCCAGCACCACAGGGTTGCTGTGCTGGGGTTGGGGTCCCTCCATTCTGGGTAGAGTCCTCTTATGTTCATTCACCCTCCCAAATAGAAAGGGTTACTCTGCAATCCTCAGATCTTTGATAAGGGATTCCTCGCCTGCAGTGCTGTCTTCACGTGAAGTGTATTTTCACCTTACCCAACTTCAAACAGAGTAGCATAGAAGCTAATTTGCTTCTTTGTAGCATTGCTGGTGTCTTAGTAAATTCCCAGGATAAAAGAAGTGAGTAAAAAAACTCCTGAACTGCTAGAGAAGAAGAACAAACAAACCCAGCACATTTCTGTGGAATTCTTCTGTTTGTCAGATGTGAGCCTCCACTTGCACAAAATAATTAGGAGTTGCATTATGTAGAGCATGCTTAGCATCAAAGTAGTCACAAATGCCTCATATTTTCTTCTAAACAGTCTCAAGGGTAGTGAAAGCTGTCAAAAATCAAAGCAGCTGGCTTCTCTGTGAAACACAGAAGACCTTTTTACCTTATCAAAAACACAAATATTTAAAATAATCGACAGAGAAGTTAATCAATTTTCATCTGATTTGGCAAGGATCATGCAGTCTCAAAGTAACATAAGCATCTCAATTGATACCAACAAGATCAATGTTGATATTTTTAATCCCCAAAAGAAAACAACAGCTGTCAAGAAGGCATATGCACACACTTCACTGAATGTGTAACTGCACAGAAGAAGGTGTGAATTCTCCTTCTTTGAATGAACCCTCTGTACTATTTGTACGGACGGACTTTAATAAAAACCAAAGCTCAGTGAGAGAATTCAGATAGTTGCTCAGTGAGCAAATCAGGCAATTCCAGCCTAATGAAGCAGAGCCTAGATGATCTGTAACATCTGTGATATTTTTAGTGGGATGTTACGCAGAACTTATTGGACCACAAAAAAGTCATGTAGTATACAGTTTCATAAGTGCGAAAGTCCCTGCTTGCATAAATGGCTGCAGCTTTTCATTCACTGTGAAGTTTTAGCACTCTCTTTCACCTCATAGCCTCTGAATATAGTAAACCTATGATCATCCGCTTTGTACCTCGGCGCAGATTGACTTGGTCATGGGTAATGAAAAGCTTATAAAGAAACATCTTAATGGCCCAGCCTTTAGAAGCTGGGTGAATACCACCACCCTGCCAGATACAAGAGTGGGTGTCAGACCTGTCTGCTTTAGGTAAAACTCCTTAAAACCTGCTGTTCCTCCACTCACTCCAAATCGTACTTAGTCTTCAGAGCCTGCATGGCAGCTGCCATAAAGCACAATGGCAAGTACTGATCTCCTCAAATGCAATACAGATGTTTTGTATTTAACCCCTGTTTCTCTGTCATTCTTTGCACACCAATGTGGAGGTCATACATTATGACATATCTATGCATAGTCCCTTACATATGTATAGAAATAGAAATATAACTGTAAGGAAAACAAAACTTCCAAATGGTCAGGTGTGTGTATTGGCAAAGCCCTTCACCTGCCTGAGGCTGATGTGAGTCTCACCACTGATTTTTTTTTATGGGCTCAGATTTTAACATATTTTCAACCAGATTGCAGCTTTGTGGACAAATGAAGAATCTTTTGAGGATGAGGTTTAGAAGAAAGTGCAAATCTGATTTGCATTTCAACAAAATACTGCAAATCAATAGGCTTTTAAAAGTTAAATGATCCTCTAGTAATTTGTAGTGGCATGCTGAAGAAATCTACTGTGACAGTAGTAAGTGGTAGTTTTGTATTAGCTCATATCCCATTGTCAGAAGTTATTGCTTTCCTTTAATTTGCTATCTGGTACCATGTTACTGATTTCCTCAAATTAATTAATTCCCATGCTATTAACTGTTAAGCTGTATCTCTTAGACTCAAAATACGAGAATTGGCACAGGAAAGATACCTTCAACTCTTCTTGCATCACAGTATCATGACCTGTTTCATACTTACCTGTGAATGTCTGAATAGTTTCATGTCATTCAGGGCTCCTTATGAATGTTAATAATGAGTTAATTACATATGTAAATCATGTTTACAAGTCAAGTGTCCATGCATATGCTCTTGATTTTTGATACATCTTATCTAGAATATATCCTTTGTATATGTTTAGATAAAGGTTCCATTTCTCGCTTTGACACTTGAATTTCTTCTCATATAACCTGGTCAGTCATACTGATACTTCAGTCAATAACTAATGTACAGAAAAGGCAATCAAACCTTTCTCTTAATACATTACAAAGACTATATTCCATTTTTTAAATGCACTACGGATTTTTCTTTAGATCTCTTGACCTGAGCTGTTTTCCATTAACATTAATAGGTTTGAAATTGTTCTTTGATCTGTTTGTACAGATGCAGAATTGCATAATGGTGCTCCAACTTTTAAATTAGTTGTACACAGTAATCGTAAAATTCTTGATAAAATGTGACATTTTAATCCTACTTAACAGATCCTGAGAAAACAGGCAGGAGTTGTCAGCATTTTCCATCTTGCGTGTTTTTAAGTTGTGTACCATATTCCTAACTACAGTCACTACCTCCTTAGTCCTGTACTCTGTTGAAGCAAGTAATGCTTTGTTTGATGGAAGAGGGGTACTTTTCATCAGAGATGACTGTATTATATGCTAAGATGTTTTATCTGCACTATATGAAAATTAAACACTTGTGCTGACATTTCTTTTTGGTAAACTAATGCAGTGGATGCTGTGTACCTGGATGATGAGAAAGAAAGGGAAGAATATGTCCTGAATGATGTTGGCATTGTATTCCATGGAAACGTCGAAGAGGTGAAATCAAGAAGCTGGAGTTACGGTCAGGTGAGCTGCTTAGATCTTCTCTGGCTGCTCCCAGTAGGACAGCAAATGAGTTTAATTGACACCAGACTGTGGTTGAGACTGTGGGATCTGGAATCCATTATTGGTTTCTCCTTCAGAAAGATAAGGGGTATCACTTTAAAATTGTATGAAGTGGGTATATGCCTAATCCAGAAAAGCAATGCTATAATAGCTGATATTTAAAGACCTTATTTCAGGGGCATATTTAGGATACTAAGAGGCTACCTGTTGGAAGTTATAATCATTAGCTGAGGTTTCCACAGGGCAGAGGTATTTCTGCTGCTGCATTTTTGCTGCTTCAGGATCAAGTCAATTCGTGAAAAGTAAAGTTGTTTTTTTGGGTTTTTTGCATTTTTCAACAACAGGTTGTATTGCTTTTTGACTTTTCTTTTTAGTTTTAGCAACTTGGTGGAAATAATTCTGATCTTCTTGGTCATTGGATAGTCATATGTTTCCTGTAAAAAACTTGTATTTAATCCCAAAATTTTTAATTCTAAGGGAATCACTCCCTTTTCTGCCTGGACTTGATAACATCACTTTCCAGTGTCCTCTTGCAGTCTGGGGGAGACACCCTCCACTAGGCTGGAGTGGGGTATTGGTGTGCCTTCAATAACATAGAATCATAGAATAATTTGGACTGGAAGGAATGTTTAAAGATCATCTTGTTCCACCAGCATGGACATGGATGCCTTCCATTAGACCAGGTGCTCAGAGCCCTGTCCAACCTGGCCTGGAACACTTCCAGGGATGGGCCATGGACAGCTTCTCTGGGCAACCTATTCCAGCAATTTATCACCCTCATTGTAAAAAACTACATTTTTGTATGTAATGTAAGCCAACCCTCTTTTAGTTTGTCTGACTACTCCTTGTCTCAGACTTTTTACTTGCCTATTTTACCTCAACCTTCTCGTAAGAATTAACTAGCTTTAAAACTCCAGCTTTTAAATGGGATGAAAGAGTTAATTTATTGTGTTAGAAGGGGCCTGTTAGAAAAAGGCCTTGCCAAGCAGAATCAAAATGACAGCAAAGCTATAACCTTAGCCGTCACTCAGATGGGCTCCAATGGACAGATATTGGACATGGTGAACTCATCTCATCTCCTGGATTTTCACAACAGCACAATTAAGAAGGTACTGAAGTATTTCCTTACTACTCTAATGATGGATCCATTCAGTTTTTGTGGCACCTCCCTAGCACAGCCTTGCAGAAGGGGCCTTGCTTTCTCTCCCTCAAATCTTGAGCTGGATGGATTGCCAGTGTGCTTTCCCTGGAGAGCTCTTTGAACTCACATCTCTCTTGTTTCCTTATTTAAGGGTACAATTTCATCAATTTTTCCTGCGGCAGCACTGCCTTAGGGAGTTCCTGCCTCTGCACCATTCCTTGGTTGTGTCAGTGTCGTTGTTTGCAGGTTTCCTGACTGAGATAAAAACAACCCTTAAATAAGGAGCAGGGAAGAAATTCCACAAGCTGATGGCGCCTCTGATGTAAGAGATGTGGAACCAGATACTGAGGTGAAAGCTGGGCATGCATTTAAGCTGACCAAAAATGCCCCCTCCTGGCCCTTCTTTCCCCCTGCAAGCACTTGTGCAGCCATGCAGTGAGTCAGACTGAAGAGCTGATCTAGCTGAATAAGCATCCCCTTGATTTTTTTCTTCCCCTGGATTATTTCTTGGGCTTGCTCTGTTCCTAGATTTGGGATTCACTCTGTGACAGATGTAAGGGGGAGGGAGAGATGGGAATAAGTGACTGGAGTTGGAAGGTGCTGCTTAAACCAGATGCTGGATTTATGTCCTAAGATGCTAAATTTATGGCCTATGGTGGCTTGGCCTGAGGTGTTTATATTCTGCAAATCTGGCATCTTCCTGGCACAAACACCAGCCTCCCTTGAGAAACTGCATTATTTATTTGGTTTTGCTAGGAGGTAGTTCTCTCTGGGAGGTTAGGGCCATTCCATAGTCCTTTGTAATGTACTTTTATTCCTGTGTTGGCTGAAATTGGAGGCTGATTTCCACCCCGTGCTGAGGTGCACCTTTGCTGTTGGTTGCCCATGTGAAAGCTGAGTGTGGCAGATGCATCTCACGAGGCCCATGCCAAGAGCTTTAATGGAATTGATCATTTTGTATGGGTTTAAAAGACATGTTAATCTGCAAAGGAGCAGACAAATATTCTTCTGGTTCCCTTACTTTCAGTGAAATGGAGGACAGGATGTTCCTGATCTTACCCTGTCCATTTCCAGCCATTAAAGACACATTTTTGGCAATCCTAAATGTTTGGAAAAAGAGCATTGCTGTGAGTAAAAGTACTAGCAGCAAGGCCTATATTATGAATATATCATACAAGTATGCATTTTATATTTATGATATATAGCCCTTTACAACATGTAAGTAAAAAGCACAAGGCCACACAGAGTCCTAGAGGTGACAGGTATATGGTCGTACACAAAAGTGCAGAGAGATTTGTGCATGGCAGTTTCTTAGGCTAAAAATTTGCTTAGGACAATGACAACTGGAAACTCTAACTAGGGTTGTAAATTAAAAAGGAGCATAGATTCAAAACTGGTTTACTAGTGGGAGATGGTTCTCATAGCTGCTGTCTGCAATGAGGAGCATCAACGCGAGAGGAAGAAAGGCAAGAAACGTGGACAGAGGAAGAAAAAACAACAAAACATTTGAAATGTGGCTGCAATGAATGAGGGTGGAGGTGTTCCCTGTAACATGACTGTGATCCCTCCTAAGAAACTGTAAAAGGCAGTCACTCATAAAATTCCATGGAGGATTCAGGGAAAATTTGGCTTTGGAAGAAATCTAGGCATATAGGAATGCTCTAGCTGAAAAATACTAGGAGTTGGATGCTATACTGATCATTTAATGTTGATTTTTGGTTTTGTGAGAAAAATAAAATAAAACTGGTTGGCATAGAGTTCTGTTGCCATTGTGACTTCTCATGTCCACACATTGATCTGCTTTAGCTTGGAATCCCACTGTGCCCATGAAATTATACAGCACATACATTTGGTCAGGTCAGACCACAGTGAGATCAGGTCTGCCTGCAACTGACTGTGAGAAACACAGCCTTGAGTCAACCAGTGCAAAAAGTGATACAGCCCCTCTTACTTTACTTTGGTTTAAATGGAAGGTCATGTATTAGAAACAGGTTAGCATGCAGGAGGATGCCCAGGACAGCTAGGTGTGTTGCTCTGTAACACAAGGCACATCTATTTGCACTTCATCTGTGTGTTTTCTCACTTGCCTTATTTTCCACTTGCATTTTTTTCCCACGTGGTTTTGCCAAAGTTCCTTGCTCCTGAAATAGGTTTATTTTCATTTCAGCTTCGGTGGAGCAGGCAGTGGCTGTGCCTGTCACAGGTCCACTCACGTGTCCTATCTGCCTGCTGCTGCTCTGGTTCCTCTGATAT
>VZTN01030670.1:580-23974 GCA_013400515.1 Erpornis zantholeuca
GGAGTGGTTGATAATAAAGAGGGAGGGTTAGAGGTGGGGAATAGTTAGTATATGAATTCAAGCTCTTAAGAAAAAACTGGTTTAGCAACCAGCCTTAAAAGCGCCAGTAGACAATTTTGAATAAAGGCAGGCTGCTAAAGGCAGATGCTAAAATGTTGACCATAGGTCAAGCTCTTGCAGCAGTGGCTGCATTTCTCCTAATTACCCAGTTTTTAAAGTTGCAGCGAGTGCGGAGAGAGTTTCCTCCTGGACCAGTCCCTCTCCCTGTCCTTGGGACGCTGATACAGCTGAACTTTCAGCTTAATCGCGATCTCCTCATGAAGGTACTTCTTTTCATATACTCCTAATTGTCTAAAAATCTTTGTGATTTCTCCTTTCTCGTGTTGTTTGCTATGTGAAAACATCCTCTCCCAAAACTACATTGGTAGTACTGTAACTGTTAACTGGCCACTGTGATATCACACTTGGTTTGGTTCAGAACTGCTGGTTTGGTTGGCAAAAGAAGAAAAAGGTATTGCAGTGTAAAGCAGTTTGCCAAGCTAAGAAACCTGGTATTGGAATTTCTGAATATGTGAAGATCATTCTGGTGTTTAAACCTATCCCCTTTTAACACTGATTTTCACTAAAATTCATGTGAAACTTCATATCCTTCTATCACCCCTTGCCACTAAATTTGACAACTTCATGTGAAAATCAATATATATAACAGATTTGGAATTAGGGAAAAAAATACAATTAAAAAAATTAATTTCACAGCATGGATTTTCATCTTTCTGAGCACTGCCACCCTCTAGCTTGGGCAGTAAATAGATACTGCCCTGCACTCTGTGTGTATGAGCTTGTTTGTATAGACAGGATCAAAAACAGATGGGAGGAAAAAAAGAAAGTAACTGGTCCACTCTCTACAAACTAGTTACTCCTCTCACAGATCAGTGTTCTTTCGTGCTACTTTACTTGTACAAATGATACAAGTCCTCTTGATATAATTTAATGAGTAGAAAATACCCTTCATCCCACGAATAATTGTGGACTGATCCTTTGGCTTATATAAGTAATAAAAGCCACATAATGTTTCTTGCCATAGGCTTGTGTCTCTGAAAAGTGGGAACACACAGGTGTTTCCAACAGTGAATGCCGGAAAAGACATTCCTGCCTTCTCAGTGATAATTGTAGTCTGGTGGGAAAGATGGAGAACAACACTCCACCTTAGGGCTGGCCCAGTAATCAGTGCAAAAACAGGTTCATCCTCTGCTTGCAGTGTGTGGGATTTCATCTGTGCTTTCCTGGCTTCTCTCCCATCTCTAGCTGGCAAAAACTCATGGCAACATATTCACCTTATGGTTTGGATGGGCGCCAGTGGTTATACTGAATGGATTTCAAGCAGTGAAGGATGGCATGACCACACACCCTGAAGATGTTTCTGGGAGGCTGGTGTCGCCTTTCTTCAGAGCAATGGCCAAAGGAAAAGGTGAGAATTTCCTGACATGAGTAGTGCACAGAATGTCATGTGGAAAAATTGCAGCCATTTTGTAGATTGTGACCACTTTCAGAAGTGCCACAGAGGCAGGGTTTGTCTGTGAGGAATGACTTCCAGGTGAACTGCAAGGTACAGAGAGGTGAAATAGCTTTTGGAGAGTAGCAGGAGGAAAATACTAGCAAGAGGAAAAGGATTCATAATACTGTCTATGAAATACTCACTGGGGCAGATTCAGAGGTGATGGGACGAGGCAATGCTGAGTTTTACCACAGAGAAATGGAGGAAAAGCAGGAAAAAATCCAACTCCTTGTCCTGGACAAGCTGTCTCCCACTACGACATTTTCCATTGAGGAGAAGCAGGATCTTTTCCCATTCCCTTCCTTTTGTGAATATCTTCCTGCTGGCACAGTTGCACCTAGAAGTTCAGTGTAGTTTTGTTTCAATGTTGCTGTAGGTTTCATACCACCAACTACACTAGAAATTCCCAAAACCTGTCACAAAACCAAAATACTGAACTTTCCTGCCCTGCAGACAGGAAATTTTCTTCCTGGCTGTGGACAGTCATAACTCTTTCCCCTTTCCCCTCCATGAGAATCCTTACCCTGACTCAGGTGAGCTTCAGGCACAGCCAAGAGTGTAAGACAAGCAATGCAAGGAGCATCTAGAGAAGCAGCTGAGATATCTGATTGTCTTGGATCAAACTTAATCCTTCAAGTCATCTTATTACCCAGCTGAGTTTGCACATTTCAGCCTTGCCAACATGAATGCAGGTCACAGGTGTTCCTTGGTGCCTTTGTGTTTACAGGCAATGCAACAGTTTAATTATGTTCTGTAGCTTAGTAAATCCTTTAATGTAGCCTTTGTCTATTATTAATATCATCATGATAAAGAGCTCTTCCTTTAATGGGTGCAGGAATTATGTTGGCAACTGGTCACACCTGGAAGCAGCAGAGGAGGTTTGCTCTGAAGACTTTACGTAACCTTGGTCTGGGAAAAAGAGGTCTGGAGCACCGAGTTCAAGAGGAAGCCCACTACCTGGTAGACTTCTTTGCAAGCATGAAAGGTATCTCTGCAATAAATATCAATATGTTTTTGTCATTAGTCTGATGTCTTTAGTGTATGAACTTCTCTGTCCTGTCCTGAAACTGAGGGCAGCTTTTGTTCCACAAGAGAGGCGCAGGGTCTTACAATGTGTGTGTGGAATAGAGGGAAAATGCAAAGCCCCCAGTCCCTCTTGTGTTTTCAAGGAGACTATTCTTGCTCAAAATTATTTACAAAACTACTAAAATTGAGAAGAAAAACTGGAGCTTATATATTATTTACATTATAGAACACCCTAAGTGGAAAGGGATTTCTGAAGATGGTCTAGTCTAAACCCTACTCAAAGAAAGGTCAATCTGAGCAGGTTTTTTAGGGCTCAGTTGTAAATATCTGCAGCAATGGAGACTTCAATACCTCTCTGGGTAAACCAGTTCCACTGTTCAGTGAGCCCTCTAGTAAAAATGTTTCTTGTGTTTACACAGAATTTAATGTATTTAAATTTTTTCCTGCTTCCTCTTGAGATACCACTGAGGTAAGTCTGGTTCTATGTTCTTTATACCACTCCACCAGGTATTTATACATATTTAGATATGTCCCTTAGCCTTCCCTTCTCCAGACTAAATAGTCAATCTCTCTCAGACTCTCTTATGTCAGATGCTTCAATTCCTTAATTGTCCTTGTGGCCCTTTGCTCAACTTGTTCAGTATGCTGATGTCTCTCATACTGGGGAGTCCAGAACTAGAATCAGCACTTCAGTTGGGTCTTGGCAGTGCTGATCAGAGGGGAATCCCTCCCTCCCTTGGCCTGCTAGCAATTAATTTTCTAATGCAGCCCAGGATGATGTCCTTTGCCTCAAGGGCACATTTTTGGCTCATATATGGTGCTGGTGCATAAAGTTAAGAGACAAAATCAATGCTAATGAATTAAACCTTGTAATGACATTTGCACACACTCTTAAAGCACTGACTAGAATCTTGTCTTCATTACAAGATTCTGCCAGGATCAACCCAGTTAGGATCACGTGAGTTGGATTTCCCCATACTGATCATTATGCAAAGGCACAATAAATCAGGACATGCTGTGGCTAGCATTGTAGCAAATAAAAATAATTAGACTGAGCCCAGTCCCATGGTTTAAGAGCTGGGAGGGATTGAGATGTGACCATGTGTGCAGAGAAAAAAGCCATGAACAGTAAGTTGCTGATGAGAATTGTTTCTTGGCTGTTGGGCTGCTGCATCAATACATGATGAATACATACACAAATAGAGTTTTTATGGTCATATATTCCAGAGTCACAAAATCATTTTCTCAGGATTAGGCTTCAAAAAACTGCTTTAAAATTAGTTATTATTTGTTGACACAATTGATTGAAAGGGGGTTACAACATTTTATCTTACTGGAGGTTGTTTGTCTCTAGCAAGGTCAGACAAAACACAGTAGCCTTGGATGCTTCTGTGTCCTTGCTGAATAAAGCTGCCTCTCTTCTTGCTCTTCTACCCTCTGGTTCCCCTTGTTCTCAGTCATTCCCATGTTTGAGACATATTTTGATTTTGCCAGAAAGCAAATTTGCATAGAATTTTTTTCCCTTACCTCTAAATTTTCTCTCTCTTATGATGCAATATTTTACACATCTGGCATTTCCTTAGGGTGCCACACATTCCTGGGATTATGGGATTGCAATGTGGTTGTGAGGAATCAGTTTGATACTACAATTTTGAAAGAATATTGCTGCTTCTCTGTGAAATGCAAAACTTTCTTGAAAGTTCTGTGGGTAACCTAGAACATTCTCTGATTTCACTAAAACAGGAGACATTAACAGTGACAATTATTATTATGATTGCAGGGAAACCTGTGGATCCTTCTTTCCCTCTGTTCCATTCTGTCTCAAATATAATTTGTGCTGTTGTGTTTGGACATCGTTTCTCCAGAGAGGATGAGACCTTTCACGAGCTGATTAAATCTACAGAATATATCTTCAAATATGGGGGCAGCTTTATTCATCATGTAAGTGAATGATCTGTTGTATTTTTCTGAATAAGACAGAGAGTGAGAAATGCAGAATCAAGAGCTATCTGTCAGGCAAAAGTTTTAGAACGGGTGAGTGATGCCCCACGCAGTTTTACTGGGCAGTGCACTCTCTCAAAGTGTGATGGTGAAGCTCCACATGCCAGCCTCAGGCATTTGTGTTCATTGTCCTGTGTTTGGGTACTGTGCTACTTTGCCCCTAAACCTTTGCAATAAGGCACAGGTTCATGGACTTCTCCTGGATCATGTTTGTTACTTGGTTTCTCAACCTGTGTGTACTACAGGTTCCTGTGCTAGACATCATGATTCCTAGATATTAAATGTCAGTTCTGAAAGTGTGATTTGTGTGCTGAGTTTAGACACTGCTCTATATACAGTCAACAGAGAGAGGAATGAGTCAAATACCAAAGTATTTTGCCTGTGGCTACTTATCTCCATTTCTTGATGGAGACAGACTTGACTTCCCAGAGAAATTCCACTCATTCACCCTGAGTGAGGAGCAGCTTCAGGCACAGGCAGCAGAAGGCAGGAAATGCTAAGACAGCAAATATAACTACAACCTTGGCAACCAAACAATCTGGGAGTCAAGGATCCATCTGACATTATAGGTCTGCTTTGCACAGAAGTAATTAAAAATTTCCTGGGAGTTCTCATTCTGGTTCCACTGCTGAAGTTGTCCCATACATCTTATGAGTAACTCTTTAATATAGAATACATAAGCAATCCTTGGAATACAGATTTCTCCCCACAACCCATGGAGCATTCTTCTCACTGAATTATGGTCAGGTTCCCTTTTGCTTAATTTAGCTTTGGTCCTGTAAGTTGGCTGTAGTGGTGGCAGGTGAGACCTGCTTTTAGGACAGAGAACATACTTCCATTTCTTCTCTGCTTCCTATCCTGGCTTTGATTTGATTTAGTCCAGTGAATAAGATACTGTTTGGGAAATAAGAACAGGGGTTCAAACCATTCCAGAGGGATAGCCACTATCTCCCCACCTCCCAGATGCAAAGAGTACTCAAGTGTTATGCAAAGAAGTGGATATTGCTGCATCCACATTTCTTATCTGGATCTCATGCTGTCAGGCACTGAACAGGGGACACTGTGACTGGGCCTCCCCAGAATGGAGGAGGAGTTTTAGCAGGTACCAGGGAAGGTGGATGGACTTAGTTTCTGTCTTGAACACTGACAGCTAAATTCCACATACAGTTAGAGTGCCAGAGTAGATGGAGAGGGCAGACATTTGGGAGTAGGAATTCCTGTAATCTGGGCAACTTTATGTGATTAGTCAGACCACAGTTGTGTCTAAGGCTTCTGAACACATTTTGCAAGTAAAAAAATACCAGAGATGGAACTAACCAAAAAGGATATGAAGTTCTATGTGAATTTACCACGAGCTGGACTAGTACTTTTTTTTTGGTGATAAGGCAATCATTAATTGATAAGTGGGTGCCTGACAATAAGAACTGATTTCCCAAGAAGACACAAGTATAGTCTATCTAATTCAACCACAGTCCACTGAACACCTAATACTGCGCTTTCTGTGGTGTGATTAAGACAGTACAAGAAGAGCTCAGCAAAGTGAAGGCTGAGAAATGATAAGAATTCTGCTGACAAATAAACAATGGAATTATATTTTGTGCAGAAAAAGAGCTATTGAGAGAACATTGTGTCTTGCAGATACAAGAATATATAAATTACCCAGGCATAAATGTAGGCTGGAAATCAGAATTAACTTTCTAGCTATAAGAATAGGTAGAAATCAGCTATTTCTTAGGTCAGATTTTCCCAAATGGTAAAACAGAAGGAAAAAATAATCTCATAGTGTCAGCTAACCCTTTCCTTCTTTCTAGAGGACAGCACTCAAAATTGTCAGGTAGGTGTTCCTTAGCTTTCTGGATTTCAGATATTAGAAATTTCATGGAGGAACCTTGAGAGCTCAATTGGTAGAGAGTACTTTGGGCGTTACCCAGCCAGTAAAGCAGCCACCGGGAGCCAGCCCTTGCTTTGGGTTTCTCAGCATGCTGGTGAGGAATTTCCAAGTGTTGCTTCTCTCTTCCCAGTATTCTCCACTGGAGGGCAGGAGCTCACTTTTAAACTGTCTGCAGTTCATGGAAGTTAAAAACATGAAAAACTGCGTAGATGAATGTTGTTCATTCTACTTAACAATAATTCTAATTTTGCTTGTGATTGAGCTGAAAGCCTGTGGAACTCTGGATCTTACCATCAAAACTAGAAATTATATAGTTTACTTTTCACAGCTTGAAAGCCTAAGTGCAGTCTTTGTCAGGATATTTTACTAATGAGGTCCTAATTCCAAGCTAACATGAGTACTACCTCTCTTTGTAGTAGGCCTTCCTAGTGCATTTTCTTGTGATAGAGACTTTGCAGCACCTCTTGTGTGTCACTCCCACAGCTCTATGAAATCTTCCCCTGGCTGATGAGCCGTCTCCCTGGGCCTCATAAGAAGGCGTTGGCTTGTTATGATGTCTTGAGCAACTTTACACGGAGAGAGATCCAAATGCACAAGAAGCGTGGGATACCAGAGGAACAGCAGGATTTCATTGACTTCTACCTGGATCACATTGAAAAAGTAAGTTTGTTCTGTCCAATCATACAGTCATGGTGGAAAAGGTCAACATGGACCATTGAGTCATCATGACCAGTTTGAATCATCACAGTCTCTTACCTTTCTAGACATCATAATGTTAATCCAACAACCAGGACCTTCTGAATCCTTTCTGATCATAGATGTGCCACAGCACCTGGCAATCCTTTCATTAAAGGGCAGGTTAATACATTGCAATTTTTTTGTTGGCACAAGTTGCCAAATGATTGAAGGTCTTCATGAAAGAATGCTGAATTACTAAAGGAACAACAAGAGAACTGGGAAGGCCTTTGGAAGACAGTGAGATGTTCTGGATATGATATTGGGCTGGTAAAGGTTTGCCAGGAGAATTTGCAAGAATGCTGTTGGATTTTGAGAACATTTTGTGGAGAAATAACCTAGGAGTCAGCAGTATTTCAGACAAGGCTGGAGAAGAGAAGAGTGCCAGGGTCAGTGAAGTTTCAATCAGACAAAGGAACTGGGACAAATAAGGGCATTTTGGTCAGGTAGGAGTAGTAGAGGTAGTGGGAATCCATAGGGCTTTGAAGGGCTGTAGGAGCCGTGCACAAGATCTCTCCCTTTTTTAGACAATACCAGGATCACTTTGTAGGAATCTCTTGGGAACTGGATCCCAGCCCTGATCCCTGGACCAGCAGCTGCCCTTCCCCTCTGTGACTCCTACCTCCACTTAATCACTTTTCCTTTCTCCTCTCCTCCACCGCAGCAGGATATTTTCGTCCTCCTGTTCTGCTTGGTGACAGGAAGAAGAAGGAGAAAGGGGTGCAAGTGGCAAGATGAGACTGGTGTTACTTGGGGGTGGCAAGGCAAGAGTGGCCCGGAGAACCAAAGGCCCTGGGAAGTGGGCAGTGACTGTTGCTCCTGGTGGCAGTGCTGCCCTGCAGGGACAGCCAGTGTCCCCTTCACCACTGTCATGTGCTGGTAGCAGCAACAGAAGCAGCCAAAATCTGTTGGGCTGCAGGCACTCACCTACCTCTGCCTGATAATTCTTTATTGATCAATTCCCACAGCAGCTGCTATATTCTTATGTCTGGTAGGGATGTCAGCCTAAATGGCTCCTAGCTCCTTGGATCCTCTTGTTTTAAACTTTTTTGATACCAGCACAGTAACACACCCAGCCTTCCAAAGCATTTGACTGCTTCTAAAGCCTTTCATTGCTGTTCTAGGATTTATGAGACTTGAACATCAGTATACCAGAAATTGTTTCAGTGAGCTCTTCTGGGACTCTGCTGAGTGGAAATCATCCAAGTTTGTTTATGAAAAAAATTGAACTGTCTGTAATAGATGAACAGGGGCAATAAAAGAAGATTAGATGATATTACAACAGGGAGAAGCATTCCTCCTCCTTTTCAATTGCTCCACTGGCTAGAGAAAGGTTCAACACCCCTGAGCATAGCCTCCCTAGATATAGACAATGAATTCCCTCAAACAATAACCGTGTTCTTTTATAATTTCAGGGTACACATACACATCCTCACACCCCTAACTGAAAACTGTAAAACCCCAGAGCAGCTGCACGAGAGTCATTGAGCCCTTGTTGTGTAGAAGAAACCTGAATGCCACAGGTTAAGAACTTTACACAGCCCAGTGTTCACTGCCTGGTCACTGTATCACTTAGTAGAACAACTGAGTGGTGGACTATGACTTGAGACATGAAGAATGGCATGCTAGTACACACCTTTAGAACAAGATTTACTTATGAAATATTCTAAATTATCCACTATTTGCATGTGAAGCCAATAACCTGGGGTTTTTTTGTTTTTTTGGGCTTTTTTTTTTGCAAAGAACATATGATTTAGCTCCATGATTAAGAGTGGAATAAACACAGCTTGTCTGTTTGTGAAAAGCTAATTTTTGTGTTGATAGCCATGTGTGGTGTCTAACATTCCTTAGCAGTCTTTCTGTATTGTTCTACAAGGAGAAGACACTGCAGCTTGGAATCAGTTATAAATCTTAATCTGTTTTTTCTAACTTTCATGTACAAGCCTCTAACTTTTCATATCATTTGCAGTCCAAAGATGAACCCAGGTCAACATACAATGAAGACAACATGGTTTATTCTATTAATGACCTTTTCTTGGGTGGATCAGAGACATCGAGCACTACTTTGAACTGGGGCCTGCTCTATATGGTGGCAAATCCAGACATCCAAGGTGAAGAGATAAGCCCATCACAAATATCTCCCATGCAATAGAAAAACCAAGTCATAACATTTTCATGGATCAGAGATTTTTCCTAGATACTGGTATATGCCTAGTGGCACATGTATCTTTTTGTACTTGTAGGTCTCTCATAGGAAGCATCAGTAGATCCAGGGGTTAAATTCACTCTGTGATGTGTTTGAGTTTCTTGTAACAGAAATTATTCCAGTCAGGAAAGGAAAGAGATGGCTCTTCTGTTGCATCTATGTGTATTTAAGAAGTTTGGTTTTAAATAACCACCAATCCCTTTCATAGGGAATGAATAAAAACCAAAGGAAGAAGGATGTGTTATGATAGATAACAGAAGTCTCACTGTTAGGTTGCAGAATAAGTGGAAATACACAGAGGAGAACAGGATTTTAAAGGGAGGAAAGAGATGAAAATAAGAAAAATTTGCTGAACTTGTAGCTGTCAGACAAGAAATTCTGGTTAATCTCATGTTATCACATGTTTTGTTATCTTTAATTAAGGTTATGAAAGCACTGACTCACCTGTATAATTTTATTTAGCTAAATATGATGCCTTGCATGTATTTGGGAAAGCAGAGTATGTGCAGAGTGATCCTGCCTGGGCTTCTTGAGTAATACATTACATCAAGGCTCTCAGAAGGAGCTGACACCATTATATCTGTCCTTATTTAATTAATTGGTGGCTTCCTTTTGAAGCCATTCATACTTTGCCTGTGTTGACATCCAGTGACAATGTTCCAATCTCTACCATCAGGAGAAATTTGGCTTTTTGCCTCATCACTGAATTGGGAATAGAAATATTCCCAATTTATATTATGTTAATGATTACTTCCAGCTACCAGGATTCTCAAGTAGTCATGTGCTTCTGCAAGGTAGTTCTTCATAGAAGGAATGTTACTTAAAAATCTTTCTGAATATACATTTTAAATTCTGTAAGGTGCTTAGATCTCTGTTGTCAGTTTAATGAAGGACTGATAGCAGTCACAGGGCAGGCTTGATGTGAATGGGCACAGACTGATCAATGCAGAATGGACTTCCCTGCTGCTTATTGTTGCTTCAAAAGGCCTGTAAAAAGACAGGATCATTTATTAAAAATCTAAGGTATTTTTATTAGGTGTGTACTGCCTCTCTTGAAGTTTATAAATCAAACATTTTATTTTTGTTAATGCACCTGAGGCTCCTGTGCAATAAGTGATTTAAAACATGCTGTTCTTGATTACAAGGCAGATGCCAAGCAGTAGATCCATTTTTTAAATGGCATTTGGAACTTGTTCTAGTTGGCATGGCTTCACTTAACAGATGCCCTATGAAGGAACCATTTCATTTTAACAGGATTTAGACTTTTAAGGCTCAGACTCACCTGGCATAAATTTCAAAGAGCTGTAAGCCTAATGTTCTAACAGTCTGTAGGTGTTTGAGGCACCTAGGCAAAAGAAAACCCAAACTGTTATCTCTTGGATTTGTGGTAGTAAGGTGACACTTAGTTTTAAATTTTTCAGCAACAAATGTCTTTTCTTAATCTATGATCAAATAACTTCCGACCCAGAAGCAGAGTTCTCATATGTTTAAGCTGTTGGAATATCCTGCTACTTTAATTTTCTTTATAAAAAGTTACTTACGTTTCTATATTAATTATGGTGTTGTTCTCATAGTTCTAAATGGGAAATGTCTTCAAAAATGAAATTATTGAAAATGCTTGGTATGTTTTTCCACCTGAAACAGTGAATATTTTCCACAGAGAAAGTGCAGAAGGAGCTGGATGCTGTTCTGGGTCCCTCCAAGTTAATCTGCTATGAGGATCGGAGAGAACTGCCCTACACAAACGCTGTGGTTCATGAGATCCAACGCTTCAGCAACATTATCTCAGTTGGCATGCCCAGGGTGTGCGTGAGGAACACAACCTTGCTTGGCTTTCCCCTCAAAAAGGTACAGACACAGTTTATCCACTGCTCCAGACCTTTCCTGCATCGGTAGAGCAAGGTGTGGATGAAAATCTGTTTGTGCCAGGGTATTCTCCTCAATAGAAGGGAGGCTTGATGCCTTTAGGTCTGAATGGGAACAAGGAACAGAGTTAATGCTTTTCTCCTTTTAGGGCACCATAGTTCTTCCCAATATTGCTTCATCTTTGTATGACCCAGAGCAATGGGAAACACCTCGACAGTTCAACCCTGGTCATTTCTTGGATAAGGATGGAAACTTTGTAGCCCAAGAAGCATTTCTGCCATTCTCAATAGGTAAGTGGGCTACAGCACAAACAGCAACAGTCTGGAGTGGGACTGTAGAAAGAAGATATCTATTAAAAACTTATTGGTTGTCTATTCTAAAGCTTTTTGTGGAAAACAGTGCTTAAATCAACATGATTATTCTACTGAACAAATAAAAACATGGAAAACCAGTGGTGTCCTGACAAACACATGCATCTAACTTGCCCTATTTTTGGAAGCTAATCCTGTGCTAATGATTGTGGCAATTGTTTTTGGGCATGCATTTCATACCAGACATATATATGGAAAGTGCTTTCAAGCAGCCCTCTTGATTCTTTATGCACTCAACACTAGATCATGACATCTCCCAGGAAAAGCAGGTCCTTATTCTTCATTTGCATGATGGAATGAAATCCTTTAAAGTTGTCAGTCAAATGAAGATGAGGCTTTTGAGGTAATTGGAGGGAGCAGAAGGGGTACACAGTTATCTATGGCTGCAGATAAAATTCTTTGAAGGAAGAATTACATGAAGCTTTGTGTCATTGACTGCATTAAGTCCTACAGAAATTCTGGACTTGGCAAAAATACCTTTGCACTGTGTGAGGATGAAAACAGCTGCTGTTGGGTCAGGGTTATTTACTCACTGTGCTTTCCCTCTTCCCTCTGCAGGGCACCGGGTGTGTTTGGGGGAGCACTTAGCCAGGACCGAGCTCTTCATTTTCTTTGCCAACCTGCTGCGGGCATTCACCTTCCAGCCCCCTGAGGGAGTGACCAAGATCAACACTGAGCCCATTTTTGGGGGCACCCTGCAGCCCCACCCCTACAGGGTTTGTGCCATTCCACGCTAGGCTGGACATGTGCAGCTTGTCACTGACCATCTAAGGAACATTTTTCTTATTTTTCTCTACGTATATCTTGAGACTATATAAACCTTTTTGTCTTGGATCTGAATTCCTAGTCCAAAATCCACCTTTTGACTACAATAGATAATTTTGTTTAGACTCTGTTACTTGCTCATGGAAGTGATCTTTTCTGTGGTGAAAGTTCTTTTGATCTGTAAGACACCATCATTCCCAGTCTTAAAGGCATCTTGCAGTTGCTGTCTGGCCTGGCAGGTATAAATATGTGACACTGCTGAGCAAATGACAAAATTGACTGCCAGACTTCAAAAATTCATTCATTATCTCTGATAATGAATTCATTCATTATCCTGTTTCCAAAGGCAAGTTGGGAAAACATATCTGGAAAATCATGCCTCTTGATATCATTATCATAAATAGCAACATTTTAGTCAACTTTTTGTTGATGGTCACTAATAAAAGATATGAAGGAAAAATTAACAACTGGTTTTATCTATAGACAACTTACAGCCCAGTGAGAATTTCTAGATTTTATGCAGCAGAATATGTGTAAGCATCTTTAAACCTGGGAGATAATTACTGAGTCCAGCAGTGAAAATATGCAGGCTAAAACTTGGTGAAGAGTGAGGATACAGAGAGAAGATTTCTTTTAGGGCACATACTTTTAGCATTTTAAAAGTCTGACAAGTGAGGTTTTGGAAAGTCTTTTCTAACAGGGTAACTAATGGTTTACTCCCATGCCTAATTCCTGTTAGGATCAGCACTGGCAGGCTGCTGCACCAGGTGCAAGGACTTCCCAGGGGGAGTTTGGGTAAGGAACCTGCTTTGGTTAAAGATGATGGTAAATTGGAAAATGTTCATGGAAAATGCCAAAACTAACTTTTAAACACCTCAGCAGATCAGCTTCCTGAAGCCACAAAGGCTTGCCATATACACAAATACTAATCAAATGCAATTAAAGAGTGTATAATTAGCAGAAAAGGAAAAAATTGGTTCCTATGTAAAGTATTTATATTGTCTGGAAAAATCTTGTAAAGTGTAAGTGAACTTGTCCTTCATTAATGTTCCTGTTTCTGTGAGAGAGGACAGGACAGCTGAACAGATGATCATCTGCTAAACCAGTTATCACTCGATGTCATCCACTGTGTGATTGAGATTAGTTCTGGAAGTTCACCATGAATCACAAATTTAGACCTGTCTCATTATTTCTAATTCAATAGCTGATGGAATAGAGCATCAAAATAGTAACCACTTGATATTTAGCTGTTATTAAATTAATGGCAGGATAGCACTAGTGAAATATGGAAGATCACATCCTGACATTTTATGTGTCAGAAAACTGTGCCCTGGTAAAAACTGATGTCAGAATCTGTTTGGATTTGCATGTGTGCATGGGAAGATAAGGCAAAGCAGAAACCACTGTGATTTGGGGATGTTGGAGCTGTCATTGTTGCTTAGAAATGAAGCTGGAAGCATCAGTAGCCCTACAAACATTAACATCACTGCTTTGTGATGCTGTCATTCCTGATGGCCATGTGTTTCCCAGATACCCTTCCAAAAGGGAAGCTCATAAATGAGCCTGGGATGGAACCATGTCCAGGACAGCCTGTATGCACCCAGAGCAGGTTGAGCTGCCTGAATCCATGGGAATGGCACAGCCCAAAACAAGGGGCATAAACACCACTTGTGCAGGTGTGCAAGAGGAGACACAGGGTGCTTCAGAGGGAAACTCATGTCGTATTTGGGCAGGTTATTGGTGCCTGTCTGTGACAGGAGCTGCTCGTGGGTGGTTTCTATTGGCACCTGTCTGTGACAGGAGCTGCTCCTGGGTGGTTTCTATTCCATTGTGCAGAAATGTGCAGTAATGTCCAGGGGATGAGAGCTCAGCACATGAGCCATGGCAGCAGCAGGATGTCAGAGGGAAGCTCACAGCACCAAGATGGGAGAGCTGTGCTTTTCAGAGCCTTAGCATTTCTGTTCCTGTCTGACCTAGTTTAAAAGAGTCACTTTAGGTCATCTTCTAATAAATCCTGGTCTTTTTGAGCTTTTAAAAGCCTGGGTGATGTTGCCACAGAAGGCCAATGAAGCTGAGAGCAGATCTGAGAGAAGCCCAGCTCCCAGTCATGAATTATGTCAACTTCATGTGCCAACCCTCTCAGCTTTGGCTGTGTGGTGTAACCTCCAGTCAGGCTGCTGAGCTTTAAGGGGTATCTTGGAGACACCCTCACACACACATCCTTCATTCTTCTCTCTTGTATTCTTCATTGCTTCTATGTTATTTCTCATGTCTTCCTCAGGCTCCATTTTTGTAGTGGTGTTTGCATCTCCTCAAGCATACAGGGGAAATCTGACTATAAAGGAAAATACAGAAAATGTAGAGAGGCAAACTGAAGATTTTGAGTTCATGTAGCTCTTGGAGAGGCTCAGAGCCTTATCAATCTGTAAGGCTCATCTGACACCCTTTTCACCGAAAGTTTACATGCAAACCAAATATAAGTAGTAAAGAATATTTTAGCATTATTTATATAAGAAGTATAATATATAAGTAGTGCTACTTATGTAAATATAAGTAGTAAGAATACTTTAGTATTATTTAGGAGTGAGGAATACTACTTGTATTTCAAGTAGTATAATGAGGAAAAAGGAAACTGGTGGTTTCTCAAAACTGTAGTATATCAGGAAGGCTCTCTGGCAGATAGGAAACTTAATGGTTCTTTTGGCTTTTATTGACAATGACAATGGCCAATGCATTCAACATCACTGGTGTTCAGGGAAGATTTCTGTCTAGGTTAGGAAGGAGTAGTTAGAAAATAGCTAGATAAACATGATGTTTTCAAATTGGCTGAGCTGATTCATCCCAGGGCACTTAGGGGAACAGTATCAACCTCAGAGCTATTAGCAATTATCTATGAAAACCTGCGGAGGATGGAAAAGGTCAAACATTTTCTTGTCTTCCGAAGGTAAGAGAAGTTGCAGTGTTATAAATCAGTCAGCCTGATTGCACTTCTCAGAATATCCTGCAAATAATCAAATTGTAAGCACTGGGAGGAAACAGAGTCAGTGCTCACCAAATAATGTCAAAGTTACTTAGTTCTGTTTGATGACACTGCTAGAGGTCTGTTTCCAAAAGAAAAGCTGTTAATGTAATTTACTGCTCTTTAATGTGGCTTTGACACTATCTCAGGAACTCAGTGGAAATGTGGGGTATCTGAAGCTTGATAAAACTTCATGGAAAAGTCAGGAAATGTGTATGAATAGTATCATGTCAAACTGGAAAGATAGGATTCTGTCCTGCATCTGGTACTACTCAATACTTAATGGAGGACCTTGACAGTTAGCAAAAGCACCAGACCTGGGTAAGGCCTAATTTCTTGATGCCACCAGATCCAAACTGATATCTCCAGCAAGGTAAGAAAGAGGTATTCCCAAATTTGTATAAATTCAAAGAAACTTTAATGCAGGACCGTTTTATTTGGATTTATTACCTTTGTGAAAGTCAGAAGGTACCATAACATGGATACTTCTCCTTAGTAGTTTTAATGTCACGTGGCTGAAGAGGTCAGAGACCCTATTCCAGAGCCTCTCATTATTCCCTCCTTCCTTTCTTCCTGGAGTCACAGTTTTCTCTGGAAATTTCTCTGGGATTCTTTTTCTTGGTCATTTTGGTTTCCACAGAGCAGTAAACTGCAGCAGAAGGATACATTTTAGTTTTGCAGTAACTCAAAATGCCTCTAAAAGCTATAGAATTGAAATTCATGTTTGCCATCCTGAGCTAAAATATTTTCTTTGGATATTCTTGAGTAAAAGACTTGGTGGTAAAATCAGGAACTTTTCATTAGGAATTTCTGAGACATTTAAAACTGTATTAATCCACTGAAATCATTGGACTAATAAATCCCAATGGACTGTATTAATTTGAAGTAATATTTCAGCTGGGTTTGGGATATATTTTGCTTGTGAAAAGCTTATGAACTCCTCCTAATATCTGCAAAGAAATCACAGCCTGTGGTATTTTTAGCCAAACACTCCAGGAACTATTTATTTGCTGTCCTGCAGTGTGAGATTCTAATGTTAAAGGAATAACAATAACAAAATTGCAGCCCTTTCCCTGAACAGTTTATGAGATACAGCAAATGAGACTAGAGATGAGCTAATAATATGAATATATTCTGTGGTCAGCTGATAATACAATGGTATTCTACAAAGCTGCATTTTAAGGAGCATTACAGAGAAAATGAAAAAAAAACCAAACCAACTGGAGTGTTTTATATTATTGCTTTTTGAAGTAACTTTTTTCAGCAGTATAAAAGTGCTTATTTCAGTGGTGCAGTCACATGAGCATCGGCTCTGCCTTGTAAATTCAAGTTGGACTGACAACTACAAGCTATCAGTGACTGGTTTCTCAGGTAAGACAGGCAGCTACCTTTAGCCTACTTGTGGGTAGTTTCGGGAAGGAACAAATGTCACTACCCACCCCTAATATTGAGGGTATCAGTAGTTTTCAGCACTCATGGACAGCAACCAAAATCCTAGAGAAATGCAGGCCATTATGGGACCTGCAGGAAGAAGTACATGAGATTCCAGAGTTGCCTCTCCCTGATACTATTGTGGCATTGGCCTGTCCTGGCAGAACTGGAGCTCTGCGGGAGCTCCCTGTTCAGGGATCTCCCCTCTTTGGGGATCTAGTCCTGACCTGTGTGCTGGGTCTGATGCTGCAGCTAAGGGAAGCTGTCCGCCCTTCAGCAGAACACCAAGAGCTGTCATGAAGCGTGCTGGCTAACTCAGCGTGGATCAAGCGGGAATTGCACAGGCCAGAACGATCCCGTGTTGATATCTGAGCTGCTCCGAGGCACCAGGCAGAGGGCAGCAGAGGCCGTCAGCTGCTGAGCAGGAGCTGCCCTTACACACACCCGTGTTACCAGGGGACCCCGGAGTCCATCGCATCTTCATTTGCCGACAGCGTGGGACTGGTTGAGGATGAGATTCAAATGCTACAATACAATGTCCTCAATAGATTTCTTGGACCTTTTGGTGGAACAGTGTCTGCGCAGGTTCTTGATTACCTGGCTATTATTCACCACGATCATGCTCTTCTGCTCTCTGGTCAAGATAAAAGGTTCATGATTTTCTCTGGACTCACAGTCTCTCCTGTGTAAGGGAATGCAGTACACCTGGGAAGCTCCCAAACAAATTACTGTGTGCCTTGCACTAACTTTCATTTTCTCTAGGTGAGAAATTGCATTTGACCAGGCCCAGAGGATGGAAAAACAGAGTAATTACACATTTTGAACTGTGGGAATCACATCCAGGGGGCTCAGAAGCAGAATATTTATTTCACTTGCCTTGCCTCTCTCCATTCCTTTCTGTTAAGTATTGCCAAGAGAAAAGAGAAAACTTTGAGATAATTAAAACAAACAAATGAACCCATACCAACACCAAATATCCCACACCCCCCCCCCAAAAAAAAAAAGCGAAAGCAAAACAAACCAAGAAATATTGAACAAAATAATTATGGCTATTCTCCATCAATTTTAGCTTGTTGGTGGTCCTTATCCAGGTTGAGCTTCTGCCACAGGGGAGTCAAGACTAAAATTGCCTTTTATCTTTATGATGTGTTTGACAGGATGCTTTACACAGAGCTGACCAAAGTAATTCTCCTTGAACAATGCCATCTTCTGATCAAAAAAAGCCCTGTAATTCATGAATCTGAGCAGCACAAAATGTCTCCCTACTTTTCTCTAATTATAGAATTATAGATTTGTTTAGGTTGGAAAAGACCTCTTAGACCATTGAGTCCAACCATTACCCCAGCACTGCCAAGTCCACCATTAAACCATGTGCCAGGTGCCAACTCTACATATCTTTTAAATATCTCCAGGCATGATGATTCCATCACTTCTCTGGGCAGCCTGTGCCAGGGCTTGGCAACCTTTTGAGCGCAGAAATTTTTCCTAATGTCCAATTTAAACCATCCCTAGCACAACTTGAGGCCATTTGTTCCTGTCCTGCACCTGATACTTGGCAGAAGAGGCCAATCCCCACCTGGCTGCAACCTCCTTTCAGGGAGTTGTAGAGAGTGAGAAGGTCCCTCCTGTCCCTCCTTTTCTCCAGGCTGAATAATCTCAGCTCCCTCAGGTATTCCTCATCAGACTTGTGCTACAGACACCTTACCAGCTCCATTTCCTTTCTCTGGACACGCTCCAGCACCTCAACATCTTTCTTGAAGAGTTCTGCAGCCTCTGAGGGCACTTCTTTTATCCTCTGTCCCCAGGTCCAGAACTGTGACCCTGTGCTGTCCCATGTGTGTTTGATATCCCCATTCTCTTCCATAAATCCCCACCCCAGCTGTCACACATAACCCCAGAGGGTGCAGAGAAGCTGAGAATATGTAAAAGTGATGGATCTTTAGGAGGATAGAGATTGTTTTCTGTGGTAGAAGATGGCTTTCCTGGTTTATGTGAGAAACTCAGAGGTCTCTCTCAGAAATATTAGTGCAAGGAATAAAATTTCTTGCAGCATAATATCTATGGGAGGAATAACAGTTTTGACCTCAGGTGGTATTTCTCAATCCCTTTTATCACAACATTCATGGAATATTTTTTGGGGAAAAGGACCTTTCTGGACATTGCAAATGTATTGCACAAGCAATAATATTATAATTGGAACAATAAATAAAAATTAGGTAATTTTTTTCCATGCATTTTCTTGCTTTATTTTGTGGATTTGTCTAGGTACTGCAGTTATTTCATGTGCAGTCAGTTGTGAAACTTGTGTCTAAAGGCCTGCATTGTCTTTGCCAGTACCAATTGCTAATCCCTAAATACAGTATAACAAATTAATATGCAGTCACTGCCACCCAATTTGCCCTTTGATCCATAAGTAATTGTCAGATGCTGAAAGCTGCTGAGTGTGCTAGCCATCTTTCTTGAAAGTCAGACTAATACAGTTGCCACAGGTGCTCGAAGTTATTTCCTGGAGGCAGGCACTGGACTGCAAAGCTGTGAGCAGCATTGTCCGAGTGCTTTCTTCCATAGGAGATTCAGATAAATGTAGAGGGGCATTGGTTACATGTGTTCCTCCCTCCCTCAGGGAACTGGTAGAAAAGCAACAAAGAACCAGCAGAGAGGCAGATGTTGAGAGAGGCCAGATTAACAGGGCCTGTCAGGGCACAGACCCAGCTTTAAGCTCAATTGTGAAGGGAATTTCTTGCCACACACAGTGTGTAACTCTAAATCCCCCTGTTCCCTTCATATTAGGACTATTGCAGTGCTAGCCTCCATCACTCAGCTTTCTTTGGAAGTGAGAAGAAAAAAGCTTCCCTGGACAGGGAAGAAAGGCATGAATCAGACTTCTGGCCCCTGCACTTTATGCATGGCTAATTGTCACTTTGCCACTTTAATAAAACAGATGTTCTCTGTTAGTAGCCTAATGCAATTAGTGTAATACTTCAAAGGGTTGCTACCCCTGACACCGTGCTGGAGATTGAGGGTTATTAACCTTCTGTGCTACTGCTTGGGTTTTTTTCCTACTTAAGCTACAGAAAATCAAACACAGAAATGTCCCCTAACTCTTTCTCCAAAGTATTTTTGGATGCTTATTTAGGTTGCTAAATCAACCTCTCAAACGTAAATTTTACAGAAAAGAGCTCTGCCTGAGAGAAAGTCTGTGAGGAATGATGGTGTAATTGAAGACTGAGCTGCCAGTCACAGTTTTGGCCAGAGGATGTTACCTCCTCTGGGTTATGAGCCATCCTGACCCTCCATAATGGCCATGTGGCTGCTTCTATTTCAGTCTTCCCTTGGTTTCTGCCTCCTGCTGCTAGACTCTTGCCACACCCTAATTAAAGACTTTGAAGAGCTGAAAATACCTGGCTGCAAAGGATTACAATGGGAAATGTGAGGTGGAGAGAGGTAATGGAGTTGGTACTGTTCCATTTATATTAATCTGGGATAATGCATTGCAAAAAGTTGAGTGTAGTAATTAGAATACATTATTGAGCTGTGCTGGTTCTGCCTTTCATGTTTTGCATTTAAATTCCTACCATGTAAATTTAGAAGTATTAACACTTGTCTGATTAGAAAGTCTGCTCTGTAGCACATTTTAATTATAAAAAATCCTGTAGTTCTGTGTAATTTCTTGCTTTCATGCGTAGAAATAGATATCTTTGCCTTGACAGACCTCAAATGTATTTCATAATGATAAAGCACCCTGAGATACTTGCTGGAGTGGGAACTAAAGAAGGGAAATCATTGCTTATTTTTAGCATTGTATAAAGTACATTGGAGTTCTAGGTGCTTATGTCTTGATGTTTTTTTAATATCTAGTTTCATAGAATAGACATTGTAAGCTCATGGATATTGACATGTTGTTCCTATGAATTGTTTGATGACAATCAAAGACAGGGTGGGGGTCATATTGGTATTTCAATCTTTATCTATTACCTTGTTCATTCACTGTTGTACATTATTGCAACCTTCTCAGCCTTCCCTTGTCTCCAAGTCTTCTCCAGTTTGAAAATCTGCTTCTCACTTTGCAGCCACTGGTACAAACACCTGCAACCCTTTAAAACTGTGTTTCTTCCCTTATAATTGCCAAGCTCACAACCTGGAGCCAACCTGGGGAACAACACGCCAAGAGAGAAGCACTCATGTGCAGTGTTCCCTGCTGGGAACAGTCACCATCCTAAGAAAAATCCTAAGTAAATCAAGATCTATCTCAAATGTTATTGGCATTTTTTGTGCTGAAAAGATGTAACTACAAGTCAATCCCTAGAGCTGATGCCTTCAGTTGAGAATGACTGCAATGTATCTATTCTGAACACAAAGGCAGATTGAGCAAGTTGTTCCAGACTTCTGGGACCTGAGTGGAAGTGGAACACCATCCTCAGAGCCATCCTCTGTATTTGAGGCTATTTTGAAGTCAATATCTTTTCCTGGAGGATACCCATTGTTCTGCTGCAGGGTTTGTTTGTCCCTGATGTATTTGAACATACTTGTGATCTCCTGGTCAGCCACACCAAGGCAAATTTCCTCCAAACGCTCTTTTACTCCTTCACTCCACAAGATTCACTCTACTCCATTGCATTTTACAGTTTTTTGCCATATTTTTGCTGGTGCTTCTCTCACATGTTTCTGAAAAGACAGTTTTTGTGGGCTTTGAACTTCTATTTTTACCCCACAGGTCTGTACATCCTCCCTCACTCACTAGCAGCAGTAACACAGTGGTGTTGCCCTACAAGAAGGATCCTAATGTAAAAATACTGATTTCAGCATCTTTTTGCAAAAACAGAAGCCAGTTCATTATGTCAGGCTTGAAAATGTATCTTCTAACATCTTTTTACTGTCTTTTCCTGTTGATTCTCTTAACCCTTTGAGGTATTTTGTTTGCATCTTCAAGACTGTTATGCAGAAATTATGGAGATGATCTCAGGTGCTTTGCATCTTCCAGCATTATGAAAAACTCATCCAGCTTTCCATAGAGGTATCACTCAGTTCCCAGTAATCTACCCAGAGAACATCAAATTACCCTTCCCTTAGGGAAACTCTCTGTGACAAAAGGTCTTGCAGCAATTAGGATCAGGGGTGCCAGTCCCATTTCTGTTGCTTTTCTCACTTCTATTTTGGATATTAACATCGATTATATTGTTTTTTCTCACTCTTTGTGCCATCTGAATCGCAGACTCAATGTTCCCAGGTTTTAGACTCGTTCACCTTGTGAATTTTGCAAGTTTCTGAAGACAATTGTGGGTGAGGATTTAAAAAGCAGAGCAATGTATTGTGTAATTTCCACTTCTAAGTATTATTTATTTGAAGTGTCACTCAAGGCAATTGGCTGCTCCTTTGTGCCCAGTGTATGAACAGTTCCTGTGCTTCAGAGATCCTAATTCCTATCTGACATACCCTCTTGCCAAACGTGTTACAGTTTACTCTTTGTATTGAAATATTAATGTCCCAGGGCTGAAATGAAACCTTTGCTTGCTCAAGTGTTTCAGGACCATGCTTGTTTGATTGTCACATTATCTGCACAGCTTTACTTTTGCAAGCATTGTCCTAATCTTCCTGAGACTTTATTCACACTGTGCTTTTAAGTCCACTAAAAATCGTAACTTTGGTCTCCTGATAACTGTCATTAAAACTTGCTAGTTTTGCCTCTGCATCCACTTACTGGGACTCCCTTTCCTTGGCTTTCCATCTTTTAGGAAAGCTGAATTTTCTGCCAAAAATACAAACCCAACAAATATTGCTGATTGTCCAGAAGAGGAAGCAGCATCAGACAGGAACAGGTCCATGTCAACACAAAATCCTGGTTTTATTTCCTGCACAGCTCATCCAGTGACATCAGGCACTGGTGGAAGTAACTATTCATGCACCTGGTTTCAGACAGCTGGGGAAGTTTAAAAACACTGGAAAATAAAAGGTAACGGTAACATCTGGCAGGATAAATTCCTGGCTGGCTCATTTGGCTTTGTCCTGCTTCTGACACTGGTGATTTGACTCCAGTTAAACCTGACACATGTTCTGGAAGAAGTGAATTCATTTACTGATATCAAAGTACTGATACAATACCAACATGAAATATCTAAAATTATGTAATGGAATCTGAACTAAACAGAGAAGAGATGAACATGGTTGCATCTAGTCTATTCATAAAATTTATGTAATTTCTTCTGGCTTCAGCTGTCTGCGCACAGAATTATCTTTCCTCCTTTTTTTCCAAAATTTTTCAAGATTTGAAACTGATATTTTTGGTTTGATGAAACAAATTGTTCTGATTTTATGTTTTGCTGATTTCAGCTTCATAATGGGCAATGGTACCTGATTTGCACTGTTTTTAGCAAAGCCATGGAGCCCACCTCAGCCTAATTCCCACCGTGTTGCCCATAATATGAACAGATAAGATGATAAAAGATACTTGTCCGTGTTGCCTTCACTGTATAACACAGGCACGTGTGTACCCACAACAGCTGAAAAGCTTGGCCAGCTGAAGGAGATGGA